>JAMKCH010041556.1:0-12802 GCA_023653785.1 Ophioderma brevispina
CAACGGCTCGGATTTGATCCTGTTAACATTTCGAAAGTGCGTATTTTTTGCTAAATATTAATAAAAAAAAGACATTTAAGTTAATTGGACAGATTACCTACTATGTCAACCTTTATAAAATAAACCGTGACCATGTACAGTGCTGTAATCGGGGCTGAAATGATGAGTACATGCACTAGATTAGTGCATGTATGGATACTCATCACACAGACACTAATGTTTCATGACACCGGTGTGAACCTGTGACATTTATCATAGTCCGGCAGGTATCTAGTCCGGGCTCCATAGTCAACAACGGAATAAAGCCCTATGCTCCACCATTGTACCCCGCCTATTGAGCCCGGGGACTATATCTCCTGCCACAACCGGCCCGTGCACACCGGTACCCAGTTATAAACGCTTGGGTGGAGAGAAGTGTATAATTTATGTTAAAAACACAGACACGAACGGTGACTTTACTTTTATACATATATTCAATCTTACCGAGAAGATACCCCCATCCATAATATTGATATGCAGGACCCAACTACCCAGGTTTTGGTTGAAAGTTGTTCCTTTAGCTCTGGCAATAAAACACTGAAGCCCTTGATAACTCCCATCCCAAAGACACAATGAAAGTCACATACTTAGAGATCATCCAGACCACAGGTTTCGTTTAATTACCGTTTCAGCATCTTGCTGTTTATACACACGCACGTTGTTGTAAAAGCGATACTGGCTGAGTGATAGTCCACATGTAGGCAGCATTTCCCGCCACCGACACGTATGACTTTTACGCCATTGGCAGGCAAACCAAAGAAATATATATTGTCAATACATATGATCTGTGCATGGAAACCAAGTTTCATATAGAAGTCACCTTGACAAGAAAATAAATTGAATACCTCAGTTGCATCATGAGGTATTTTCATTTTTATTTCTGTCATGCACTGTTGATTTGTGCAATAGCGCTTGACGAAATGAATGGCAATGGACTTCTATGTGAAACGTCTAACGAATAAGGTGCATGTTTTATAACAGAGTTGAGTGTAGGCACAGCCCATAAGGTTGTTTGTTTTTCAAAGAACTGAGATACCAATATCTGAACACGGGAAAATTCGGAGAAAAATATAATTTTTTTTTTTGCAAATATGAATGTTCTGCCGGAGACCGCTGCTGCGTATGGCCCCATGAGAGATGAAAGTTTACTATGGGGGTAAAATGTTTGAACTGCTCTATATGTAAACTCGCTCACATTATTCCTTAGGTCACCCCATTTACGTGTAGTCCCTGGCACACAGCGCCCCGCATGGTTGACATCACGGTCATAAAGTCAAATTTTGAGCCACCGCGACTTTGGCAAATATTCCCACTGCGCTAGGAGAGTTATCGCAACATCATCATAACCGGCTGATCGTGCAACTCCACGTAAAAACACATGTCAGGTTAGCGTTGAGAATTCGGATTTTTTTTTTAATATTTTTAATTTTTTTCAAATATGTTCCAGGAGAATATTTAATGCACAATGCTCCAGGAGCAATGGCAAGCTCCTGGCGTGGAAAAATATTTCTGTCAAATACTTGCTCCAGGAGCACACAAGGAAGCATATTTCTTCAAGAGAACATTCTATTTATACTTCTTCAGGTGCTTATTTGCCATACATGTATGAATCCTGCCATGTGGATTTAGAATGTTTCTCCAGATTATATTGTCCAGGACCATATGCCAAGAGCATGAATTTTTGTGCCAAAATCCATACATACATGCAAAAGCCCTCATACCCACTGAGCGGATAGAGTGGGGCTCTAGGAATTTTGTCGTGAAGTAATCGCCAGACCATAAGCTACCTGAGCATATTTGAATACACATATGCTGTGCTGAAGCAGTGAAGCATGAGGATATGCTCCTGACCATGTGCAATTAATTTTGACTATGGATTTCTCACAGATTACTTAAATGCCTTGACCATATGGTCCTGAGAGCATAATTTTGGGGTCCTCTCAGGAAGCATAGCGCGTGCCAATAGGAATGGACACCACCAACCGGGGGGGGGGGGGGGGGTAGGATATGCCAATCAACAGCAACCGAACAGCATCACTTCCGGGCGTAACCCGATGCTGTCTTTTTTCAAAGACTTTAAAGCGATATTAGCACATTTTTTTGAAGAGCGCCCCCAATTTTTCCAAAATTGAGATTTTTACACGGTTGCATTGGTAAACTGCTAGTAAACTACCTGGAATGGTTAAGCTCGAAAATGTCTATGTGTCACAACGAATGAATTTTGTACTTATATAATTATTATCGGGGATCCCGATAAAATTCACGGGCTGCTGGAAACGGCCTTCCTCCAATGTGAAATAGCCGGGAATAGCGCCATGTACGTGTCTACGCTTCATGCATTAGTTGTTTTTAATGTTTTTCAGGCACGTCAAGTTAGAGGTTATTTTCTATAGAGGTGGCACTATTTCATCCATCATCATGGACGGGGGACATCAACGTACATTTCCTTTCCAGCTCTGCCGTTAAGTCCATACTTGGGAATAACAACATTACCAAATCGATTATTTGGTGATAATACGTTGTTTTTTAATCTTTCAGGCAAGATAATTAGAGGTTATTTTCTAGAGGTGTGGCACTATTTCATCATGGACGGACATAAAAGTAGCATTTCCAGCTCTGCCGTGAAGCACAATCTGGGATCCAAATACAAATCTATATTTGTGATAAATACGCATTTTTCAGCATTCTCGTTCACAGGTATAGTTTCCTAGACAATTACCATACGTTAACTGTGAAAAAATATCAAATTTTGAAATTGGGGGCGCTCTTCAAAAATTTTGCCAAATTGCTTAACGGGAGAAGGGGCTCTTACGCATATGAACTTCACACAAACAGACTTGACCTAAGGCTATGGCCTGGTCACGAATATTTAAATCTAACGACCGTTATTGAAAATTAAACCATTTGGTCAGCGGGGTTATCCCTAACCCCGACGGATTTTGAAGTCAAAATTTTTTGTTCCTAAATTATCACGATTATTACTAAGATGTTTGAACGAAGGATTAAAAGATGATTTTGTTGCCACTTCACTGGGACGAGGCTGCCGTGGAAGAATACCGTAGGACTTCCATAATGAACCGTTTGAAATCCCCAATGCCCAACTCGAGCAGATATCGTTCCGACCCCCCATGCCACCAAACTCAGATTGATTCTCGGCACCTAGAAAAATTGCCGATTGCGAAAAATTAAAGGTGCTTGCAAAAAGAGATTTTGAGGCATCTAGTGAGGTGTCAATGTTGTGACGCACTCAAAAGTTTCTTCTCTTACGATAATTCAAGGAAAAATCCATGTATTGTATAATGTTTGTCCCTAGATAACGCCTTCAGTGTCCTTACGGAGAGCTTTTCTCAAATTCAGCAACGTTACCAAGGGGAAAAATTACTAAAAACAACAGAAAACGGTCAAAGCCATCACTGACGCAACGTTGTGGCAAACGCAATTTTTCACAGATGTAGTCTTGGTTGATAACATAGCGTGTGGACTGCGTGTGCGACGGAGGCGTGTTGCTACGGGTGGTGTACGCAGAGGCGATAGTGCTACGGGAGTGTGGAACGGCATTTATTTTTGTTGCGGCAACCTTGCAAATATTTTGCTTGCTTGACGCTGCAGTCCCCTACAGGGTGACCGGAACAGTTGCACAGGGAGAGTTTGAGCTTCAAAAATATGGATTTATTCTTCAACGTTTCTTGCACGATAGATATGTGAGGGACACGGGGAGTTGTCGCTGCATGGCGGACCGGTCAAAGTTTGCACGGGAGAGTTTGACGAACACGGAGCAATACGACACTTTTAGATATTCTTCAACGATTCCTTGCACGACAGAAATGTAAATCGACACGGGGGGGAAGTTAATAGAGAAGAGGATTTATGGTGAGAGAGAGCGGCGAGAGAGAGGCAGGGAGAGATTAGACGGTATGTTTCGAGAAGGGCATCGGGTGATGAAGGTTGTATAGAACAAACAATAGAGCAAAACCAATACATTAAGCCTTAATTAATAATCAGTGGCGTGTGACATGACTTTTTTTGGGGGGGGGGGACATGACTAATTTCCCGTAATCAGTAATCAAAACATTATATAGAAGCTAGGAGAAAAAAATGGCGAGACAGAAACTAAATAAAGACGAAAAAAATACACGGTCTCGAACCCTGGGACCTCTGTTCTAGCCGTGAGGAATACCACGGGCCACCGAGGACTGTGTTTTTATGTGGATACCAGTCAACCGAGCGTTAATGTATCTTCAGTCTTATTCGGAGTTCAAGCGGCCGTACTATATTTTTATGTGAGATTAGGGTGAGCTGTAAAACTACGCAGTTAAAAATGCGAACTCGCAGGACTGTTCCTTCAGGGACGCTTCTCTTTCAGTGATCGCTTCCGTTTCAGTGATCGCTTCCTTTCAGTGATCGCTTCCGTTCACTTCAGCTAGCGGGAGCCCGCGCGAAGGATGTCATTTTTGTAAGTGCTAAGTGAAAACACGAGGTGTTTTATTAGACTATAAAACATAAGCTGAATTTTGTATTTGCTCCTATACCACGTAGGAAGAAAATAGAATTTCACATTTTGTCTAATAAGGAAATATTTCTCAGCTTAAATTCTTTACGGATGGGAATATATTTTGATAGAAGCTTTCCACCAGTGCAAAAAATTAAATTTCTCAGATTTTTTAGAGACACCTGTAGGAAAATCTCCATTGCCTTTTAAAATTGCCTAATAAAACAAACAAAAGGTGCATTCTGTGATCTTAACACTTTTATTTTTAACAACATAAAAAAAATAAAAAAAATAAAAAAAATGTACATAGAATGTATAACATCAAAAATACAATAAAGAAATAATTTTTTAGAAATTACAAAAAAACAAAAAATATATTTGGCATTGTTTGGGACCGTTACGGAGATTGGCATCGCATTGCCAAGTATTAAAAAAGTCACTGGCCAGTTGAAACCAGGCAACACCTCCGTAATTAGCACAGTGCTTCTTGCCAAAAAAATTTAAAGCCAAAAGGCCAGGGTTAGAGGGAGCGATTGACTATATCTCAAAGTGTAGGTTCGAAAAGTGTCCATCGCTTTCCTAAGGGATAACATCAGACTGGTATACCAGAGGTTGCTGGTTCTTAGTCTGGCAAGTGCACATTTTTAAAACACTAGGCGTCTTGAGTGCGTGACATCCAGGGAAAGATTAATAAATATTATAAAAGTGGTCAATGATAGTTGGTTTAAAGAAAAAATGATTGGGTGAACATTTTACAAATAAAAAAATGCATTTTGGGGGGGGGGGGATTGTTTTTTTTTTTTTTTTTTTTTTTTAATTTAATGAATGTTAAAAAGCAAAGTCAGACCGACAGTTAGTAGTAATGGGCTCTCAAGGGTTAAGGTCTGAGCGGCAGTTAGAAGCAAACCATATTCAGTAATCTCGTCAATCTTGGGGGTAAAGGTTCGAACAGCAAGTAAGCATCCATCTAACTGTTTGATCTCAGAGGCCGCGCGGCAGTTATCTGACATTTTTTTCCTGTGTTAACAACAGCGATAAATGTCCGAGGGCAGTAATCATAACTTCTCTGAAAGGATTACACGTTCGAACAGCAGGTACAGCATTACATTTTGGGCCGGATTTTGCCCCCCCGGAAGTATCCTAGGGGTTAGTGTCTGACTGGCAGTATTAGGACAAAAAAAAATGTTGTATGGAGCAGTAACGCGGCCAGTGCAAAACAGGGTAGGGCGGGCGAATTTTTTTATATAATGCATTACGACATCAAATCAGCCACACATGTATATGCTACTGTTATTAATATTGATACTTTTGACTCTTATATCGAAAATCTTAAAGAGAGAAGTTGCCAAAGTACCCTGAACACAAAAAAACACCAAAAAGATTGAGAAAAATCAGTTAAAATCAGGGTAAAAAGAACTTGAAAAATAAGAATTTTTGAAAATCAAAATAAAAAAATTAGGGTAGGTCGACTTTCTACGGGCTTGATTTTCAATTGATTTTCAAAATTAGGGTTGGTAGGGTGGGGCTTCCTCCAATACAACAATTTTTTTGGGGCCTAGCAGCAGTTTAAAATTTTCAATCTCCGGGACTGCCAGACCAGCACTTATATCAGCAAAAGATCTCTCAAGGGGAAGGGAAGGGGAAAACATCCACCAAGCAGTTAGCACTCAACGTCAAAAAATCGCTCCGCAATAATCTGCAATGAAAGATTCCTAATTGCGATAATTTGCCGCTGGACGGATTTCACTTATGTCAAAGTATAAATGTACATTGCACAGCACATGAACTATGTTCTCCATCCTGTTTGAAGTTCTATTCGGGTTCGTCGGTGAGTGGATTACATGTGAATTATCTGCCACCTGTACAGAACCATCCCGGGACATCCATCTGATGATCACAACAAGAGTGGTACCTCTCTCCGTCTCGACCTTGGAACATACTGCCTGATGAGAAAAGAAAATAAAGAAACATTTTTTTAAGTTGAAACATTTAAGGAATTAATTCAAACTGAGCATTTGGGCGAAAGGGGCAATGTTGGTTTTTTCATATAAGTAGAACTAACAATAAAAACAAAGCATGTAGGAATTATCGCACCAAATAGTCTTTGCAATTCTGTATTGGGCCACCCTTCAAGTCGATACTTATGTGGAGACGTATCTTGATGTCATCAATCAATCATTTATTTCCACCTCCAACTCAATACATGTAAGTAGCATGGAGATGTATTCTGATGTCATCCCTCAATCAATCAATTTATTTACTCCAAACTACAATACATGGTACGTAGATCAAATCTATTACAAAAGAAAATAAGGAGGTGGAGGAGATGTGGGATACACTAAACGCAGAGCTGCGATTAGTTTGTGGTAACCAATAAGAAAGGTTACAAGAGAAAACCAAAGTCAGATGGACCATGACACAAGCCCGGTATATAAACGTTCAGAAAACAAATAATATGCAATGAGAGGGGAACAGATACAGTTGCAGTAATAGAAACTAGATAACATACCTGTAAATCTCCAGGGGGATGTTGTCAATGTGAACGTTGAAAATTTAGCGTATAAATTTGGGATCTTTAATGCACAACACCACGGACGATAATTGTCGAATTCAACTACCTGTACGATAAGAAGTCCCGTTTTCAAAGGAACCGACAACGTAACGTAATCCCCAGGGGGAGGGTGCGGCCAGGATAGCGTCGCTTTTACCGAAAAATGATAATCTTATTAAAGGAACGGCCTATTATAGAGCGAAGACTATAGTAAGATTGTACTTTTAGCTTGAGAAATAACAAAAAAAGAAGTACTTGTGATTCATTTAAAACAAATTGAGGCTAAAAAACTGATTAATGTTTTAATCTAGATTTGAAAGTTAGGGCTACCATAAACACGTATTAATAGCACCAGCGATTATGGCATTGCATGTGGTAATATGGTTTCTTAAAATTGGCAATGGTGTAGGTAGTTGTTTTTTTTGGGGGGGGGGAAATGTGAAGAGGTTAGGTGAGATTTAGCTCCATGCTAAATGTTAATAAAATCCTACCAATAGGCCTATAGGAGGGGGGGGGGGGGGAAGTTAGGTGAAATCAATTGAGGATTTTAAGGTTTATCTAACCATTGCTGAATTTAGTATCACAACTAAAAATATAATTTTTACCAGCCATGTTATTACGTTACACGCACTTCTTATACTCTGAAAGTGTCGCTGGGAGGGTACTCACCTGCCACTCCTCGGTAGTTAAGCACTGATTTTGGACTAATAATTTCAGATTTGGAGGTATTGGGAATTCAGAGATTGGCCAAAGAATGATGTATGACATGATAAGCGCAGTCTCTGTACTGAAATGATGGCGGGATTGCGCCATCCTCCCGACTTTCCACCCCATCCTGGGTCTACTTCATGCAGTTTCTAAAACAAATCTTGTATAATTCTGGGAACCGGAGAATTGTGATGTTGCATAACATCTTTTGGTGTTTGTTGTTTGTAATTTGAACATTGCAAAATTTTAGAATGGGGTGAAGGAATATTTAATACCGTTATTATATTGCGAGAATTGTCTTACAACTTACGATCAGAGAATTTAAAAACCGGAAAATAAACGTTAAAGAACACCCAGCACAGAACGTTTGAGATTGGCAAGGGTGTGGTTGTCGCCAGGGGCAAGGGGATTTCAGATTTTAAAGAGTTGAATTTCCCCAAAAATTGTTGCAAAAGATGGCTCCGTATTTTATTGTGGAGTTAGAGCTCTTTAAAATAAAGATGTTCCAGAAAAAAAATGGACAGAGCTTCGCCGTTCGACCGCCCCATTAAGTAACTGTCTTGTATAAACTAAGTCCGATAGTGTATTTTTTTAAAGTATCAAGGCTTACACTTTTAAAGCTTGAAAACTTCAAAACAAAACCGCTTTTTTATAAAACTACATTTTTGTTGTTGGTTTTACCTTTGCACCGTGCAGTTAGTTAAGTAGTACTGAAATTAAAATACCTTCAGAGACATTAGCATAACAGCAGGTAAAGGTTAAATAAAAATATTAATGTGAGTGAACTATCAGAAAGTTTCGGTGAGAACAATGTGTCGGAAACCAGTTTAACAGGCTTTTATAAATTGAACATTTTTAAAATCTATGTTCTGGTTCACTTGGAAAGATATGGCCACTCCTTCCTTAACTTTATTGTTTCTATTACTTTATTTTATTCTTAAAATAATACCTAAAATCGGGAGATTGGCTAGCAAAACGGGGAGTTCCCGCAAAGAAGAAGAGAAAAAGGGAGAGTTGGAATATCTGATTACACCCTCATTACATGTAAAAAAACAATATTGAATTTTACAGTACAATCCTTGGCGGCAATTCTGCCAAAAATTACCGTAAAATTTTACAGTATACTGTAAAAATTAAATTTAATCAAAACGCTAACCACATATATATTTGGTGATGATTTTACAGAGATTGTGACTGTGTGGAGAATAAAAAGAACTACTGACGAACCCCTAACTTAGTAGGCCTACCCACAATTTTTTACAGTGCATATACTGTCAAATTTACATTTGTTGTAAAATGCATTACATCAAACTGAAAAATAAAATAATCAGTAAATTTGAATGAAAACCTGTACAAGCTATATTTTTACGGAGTTTTGTTGGCAGAATTGCTTCCGGGATTTTCCTGTAAAATTTACAGTATATTTCCCCTGTATATTTTAGTATACTTAAAGACTTTAAAGCCATCTTAGCACATTTTTTTGAGGGCGCCCCCAATTTTTCATAAATTTGAGATTTTTACAAAACGGTTGCATGGTAACTGGCTAGTAACATACCTGTGAATGGTTAAGCTCGAAATGTCTATGTGTCCACAACGAAGGATTTTGTACAGAATAATTATTATCGGGGATCCCGATAATAATTCAAACGCACTGGCTGGCTGGAACGGCCTTCCAATGTGAAAATAGCCGGGAAATAGCGACAAGTACGTCTCGATACGCTCATCCCTTAGTTTGTTTTAATAGTTCGGGCAAGCAAGTTAAAGGTTCTTTCTTCTCGAGGTGGCACTATTTCATCATGGACTACATAACTTAAGCATTTTCCAGCTCTGCCGTTAAGTCCAATCGGGATCCCAATTCTAATTACAAAATCGCTTATTTTGGTGATAAATACGCATTTTTTTAGCAGTCTCGTTCGCCAGGTAATTTTTCCTAACATTTACCAACGTAACTGGGCAAAAATCAATTTTGAAAATTGGGGGCGCTCTTTCAAAAAGTGCCATATGCTTTAAATGTTATAATTGAAAATCCATAGTAGTGTATAATGATGTTTTACTCATTAAATTTCAAATAAGTCTTCCTTTTAATTTTGTCATTATAGGCCTGGAAATTGGAAATACAAACATTTACAGTATTTTCCCTGTAATTCCAATACATTACAGCCAAATACTGTAAGGTTTCCGGGAAGTTTTTTTAACCGTATTTTCCGGTAAATGCGCTGTAATTTTTTTACATTGACACACACATAATTATATTGCCCTAACAGTGGTTTTCCAAACTAAGGCATATTAACCTTGTGCCAAAATGGTTCCAGCTGCTAAAAGGCATTTTTCTTCGACATATATTGCCGGACATATCTATTGCTCCAGGACTTCTTTTTTCATGGAGTAAGTATATTTTTCTTGCCATACCTTCCAGCTGAACCGTGCCTCGCCGGTTTTTTCCCTCTCAGAAATAACCTATATAGTTTTATGCCACATAAAACCAACCAACAATTTTTATATAGTAAGAAATCATTACACATGGGTCGGTTTTTTCTTCTTGTATAACCTTAGACATTGTTTTTTCATGAGAAATCATCATACAGCGTTCACTTTTTGAAAACTGACTCAAAACATTGATAAAATGACAACAATTTTGAAAAATGGGTATACGTATTTATTGCAAGTAAAAATCCTTATAAATGGGTATAGCTTTATTCTACCTCCAAAAAAAAATTGAGGCACTTTTTCTCTGAATATTTCTTATGATTTGGTATATTTTTAAACGTTACTACAAGACTCCTCGCTTCCTGTTTATTACATCTAAAAAAACCCATAATAAATCCGATGATGAGTTAAAGAGATAATTAGGTTGGGTCCAGTGACGCAGAACACCCTCCCCCCCCTACCCATGCATGGCCAGGGGAAAATAAACTTAAACCACCGGAAACCACAAGCATTTGTACGTTTACATAATTTATAACAGAAAAAAATTCAGCCATATTTCTTCTAATATGTATAATTTTGGATCTGGATTTGGGACAAATACTAATATTTTAAAAGTATTTCATATTTTTGTGGCAAGCGGCGGTGACGAAATGGCATTTTTGACAAAAATAAAATGTCATATTCCGCCCATCAAAAATTTGAAGGCTCTTTGTTTATTTTCATGTTATTGCCAATATTGTTTGGCCTTAGGCAAAAAAAAAAGAAAAAGAAAAAAAAAAAGTTTTTTTCCAGTAGGCCGCTCGAATGTTGATTTTTGGAGCCATTTTTTACCGCTTTTTTTAAAATTTTGATTATGAGAAAATTTCACTTTTTAGACTTAAGTGGCCTCAGAGTAGAAAGCTTTTCATTAAAAAAATGTAATAATCCCAATCGATAATTCTTTTATAAACTACAAACTGAACAGTAAATATGATTTGCAACCGTTTTGACTTGCCATTTGATTGATTGAGCCATTTTTCTGGGGAAAATCCTTTAAAAAAAATAAAAAGCGCAATTTCGAATTTTTGGAATCTGAAACAAACGTGATTTTGTTGGCCTTATGACCCTTCCTATGGTGTTAAGTTAAAAAAAATATCTGCCCTCTCTAACCTTGGTTCAATGCACTTGATACGTTAGACACAGATAAAAACAGAAGCGATCTAAAAAAAATGGTGCGACCTTAATGTAGATTGCCATAGCCTAGACATCGCTGAAAAACAAAATATCCACGGGGTTAGCAAACAACTTAAGCCTAAACTTTTTTTTTTTTGCTTTTCACGTGCTTCGTATAACCGAAAAGTTCACATTCATATGACTTTATAAACAGCAATTGCCTAGCTTATTGTTTTTTGTCTAAAATTACTATTTTTCATAAAATAGTAATTTATATTTGAAGTAATTATAAGGATTATTCCTTTACCATTTATAAATGAGTCAAAAAATAGCAAAAAAATTAATTAGCCATTTGCGTACATTGATAGAATTTTGTCATAATACTTTTGCAACTTGCTTCATAAAAATAATATTATGTCATGGTAGATTAAAATTATGAACTTAAACCTCTTCTCTACTTCTGTGCCAAAAATCTTTTTTTTTCTATTGACACGTTGCCTAAATTAAGATTTTTTTGTACTATTGCGGTCATCGTTACCTTTGCAATTATAAGCAGACTCAACCAAATAAATCCATTTTTGAGTTTTTTGAAGTACAGCAGATGTAGGGCCAATTTACTAGATTTTGTTTTACGCGCCATATCACGTTGCAATTTTGTATCTTGATTGGGGGAAATTAATGTAGCTGTGGTCCCACTTCCAGCGGCTACGTAACCTATTTTATCCCGACTCAGTTCATTTTATTTATTATTATAGGTGAGTATAACTATAAATTTTTATTCTATAATAACAGAAAGGTACGAAGGTCCAACGATGTGAATTGTCCCGGTCGAATCGTCTTTGATCTTGTGGACCGAATTGGCTGGGCCGAATTGGCGTTTGGGTCGAACCGTTTGGGTAGCTTGTTATGAATACAAGGCGCGTGATTTGTGAAGCCGATGAGTGGTTTTTTTTATTGCATATGAACATACCTCTGATTACCCGGGTGATTTTTAACGGTTTATTCAGAGATTTTGTACAGTTTGTTCTCCTTAAATGTGCAACTTTTTGAAATTGTTACACCCTGATGATAATTTTTTTTTTTTATTTGTTAATATTATTGGTGTCACCCAATCGTAGTTCCTCGTTAATTGGCACCTAACAGCGTCTTTTTCGTGCTTGTGTTATGATCCAAAGATACACAATATATCATAGCCATCCCAGAACGTGCCTCCCCCTTTAAACTGCACTCACTATCATAACTCACCCATTCCCCCTGCCCAAATAAAGGCACACAAACAGATTCATTAACAACATACGTAGCTACGTAATTCATATACGCGATAGACAAAATACCATATGAGATCGTTGATAAAAAAAGTGATTAGTAAACAACCTGCTGATGTAAATGGGAAAAGTAAAAAGGGTCAAGTTAATTGGACTTTTATTTAATGATAA
>JAMKCH010041557.1:0-12626 GCA_023653785.1 Ophioderma brevispina
GAATGTGTCTAAGAATTAACTGAAATTCACTTTTATCTTTTGTGTAGGAACATGACAAGACAAAATGTTTGAATAATTTATTGCAATCTGTACTTTACGGATCACATAATTAATGTATCTGAGTTTGCTTCTAGTTTGGCATTTTATTCCCCATTTTTTATAATTTGCTTGCACAACTGAACCCTGCTGTCATGGTTGAAACAGGCCATTTAGAGGGGTTTTTACATGCACAATGCATGTAAACTGGTGGCTCTGTGCATGCAGAACTTTTTCCCTGTGCCCGTAAATTTTGCATTTTTTTTTTCAGCCCTATTTTGAGGAAAAAATCAGGGTTGTAGTGCAAGGTACATTTTATTTTCTAAATCGACCCTGCGGTTTAAACCGCTAACATGATATCGAAAAATAGTCACCCTTATTGTTGGGATGACTCTCTGCACCCCTGCAAATATCACTTTTTTTTAATTCTCGGTGACAACTTTTTGTGATTCACATTCATATATGCTATCGCATTTTTTTCACGATCTATATGTTTACTTTTTTAAACTTCTTTTCTGTAGGGCGACCGCTACTCGGCATCAGTTGTTTTCAATTACTTGTTTTTTTTTTTTTTTTTTTTTTTTTTTTTTTTTTTTAATATTTTTAAGTCATGTTTTTTTGTGTTGTTTTGATTATTTTCTGGGAACGCCGATACCAGGTAACAAGATTTCGCAGACCTGGGTCTGCATTGATGTGCACTTGTCACTGAAGCTGGCCGCCATGATGGTCGGGGCTGGGGAATAAACCAAGAAAGCCCTGGCCGGGGTTGCATCAAAATCGGGCACACTGGGGCTGGAGCCTTTTGGCGGGGGTTTGCACAAAATGCACCTGGCCCTGCATAACTTGGCCGGGGACTGGAACGGCGGGGAGTTTTTTAAGCCTATATTTACGGCAAGTCCGGCCATCCCCGGGTCCCAGGGGCCCGGGACATCAATTGCCAGTGTATTACTTTATCATTTGTATACAACCAATAGTTCCTCTTTGTACAAACCTGTGGTTATCTATATGGTTCTGTGTTCCGATTTATGTGTATTGTGGCTCTCTTGGGATAATAGAGCTGGCCACAAGAACCGCTCCCGTTTGTTTTTCCTGTTAATTTATGCGTCGTCTTAGCGTACTGATGCTTTGAGTGAATTCTTACTTTTTAGAATGCCCCGGTATCCGTCGTCGATTCATCCACCGGAAACAAGCGCCGAAATGTGAATACAAAATACCTTTTCCACATGAAATAATCTTACAGAAATGTAGAATATTAAAGGAACAAAAACCATCGCGGGCTGATGACTGAAAAATCACGTTAAAGGGTGAATTTTTGATCCTAACATATGCACTATTTGCCGCTGTCCAAGGCGATTCACCGGCATCTTAAAATAGACAGCTTTGCAAAAAATAAAATATATGCAGGGGGTGCAGGCCAAGAAATACGTAATAACAAATCAGATTTAGCCTAAGTTATGGATATTGCCCTCAATTAGAAATCCACGTGCCTACGTATTTTGGTAGTATGCGTACAGTAAAATACTTGTCAACTTATCCTATTTCGCCACCCAGGTGGCCCAGCTAGCTGGTTTCCAACAGACTTACATTGGCTTACGATAATTATACTAGAGAAAAAATGATGAGAATCTTGTTACATAATTAGCTTGAGGTTGCACCCGACTCGCACACACGTGTGAATGCGATATTACAGTTTGTACAAGGGTCATATGGTCGACTGAAAATTCTATCTAAGACCGACAATTTCAAAACTGCATGCAAGGGTGACAGAGTAGACTTCTAACTCTTAATTTTGTCCCATCATCTTTCGTTTTAAATTAGTTGCATGTTTGAAAATGGCATAAACTCTGGAAACCATATGTCCCCTTCAGAGTCATTTGAATTCAGGGCGTCGCTGTTATTTTTGGTTGGCGAAGGAGGTCATGGATCAGAAACAGTCCCTCTGCCAGAAGGGGGGCCCGAAGTTCAGTATTTACACATAATCACGGTCTATTGCCGGCTGAAACGCGAATACAAACATGTCATTGAACGTCACATGCTTTATTCGTGACAGTCAGACCACCTTGTTTGACCGCCATTTTTTTTTTGGGGGGTACCATTGGAGTAAATGGAACAGGTCGCATTAAAATTTGCCGATTTCTTCTTTGCAGTAACGGATCATCATAAAGGAAGTGGCAATGTGGTTATGGAGATGTTAACAACCTTAACGATGAGGTAAGTATTTCGTGTTATAGCGTTGTTGTCCCCAATTCAGCCACTTGGCCTTGTTCCAAATGTTTTTCACTAGTGGCACCGCAAGCTGTCAACAGTCCAGGTCCGCCCAGGGGATGCGGTCACGACTCCGAAGTAGGTTATGGAGTCTCGAGATAGGGATTGATTTAGGGCATGGACATGCCAAATAGATTACGCATTTCAAAGTAATTCAATACAGGACCTACCATGAACACTCATAAAAATAATTAGGGAAACTATGAGTACATTTGTATTTTTGTACACCAATATATGACAATATTGAATTTTTTAACATTATTTCAAAACAGTATTTTATAAATCATTCAAACATTGCTATTGCGCAATGAGGGTCACGTGGGCGGTTATGACGGGGAAAATACATTTCTGAAATTTTGCCTCGGGAAAACACAGGTGAATATTGCACCGACCTCTAAACAAAAACCCGACTGGCTTGCATGAATATATCATGTAGTAAATGGCTGTATTTTACCGATCGAATTAGTGTCATTTCGTAACTAATTCGAAAATTTAATTACCAAGAGATCCCCGTATCAGGTTGTTAAAATGTCAAATAATTCATAAATTCTATGGGGAAAGCATAGATTTTTAACCAAAAATGCAACGGAGTGCCCGTTTTCTTTTTGTATTTGCGATGATCAGAAAACATCATGATGAGGGAAAATTTTATTAATCGAACTGCGCATTTGGGTACAACATGGACCTTGTGGATTCATTTAAAAAACTTCTATGAGCATGATGAGTCATCAGCAAAACTTCTGGTTCACCGAAGCTAGCTGGCGGTTAGTGACGTCATTAATTAGCGTCGCACTTCACTAATTAGGCCTTAATCAAATTTCTAAAGAACTTGTGCTGGCACTTGCAACTACACCCCATCAAGTACCGTGGGAAATAAAATTGCAGTTTTGCCGGTAGACGTAATAATGCACGTTGCAAATGCCCTATTCAATAATGTGATAATATGATGGAAAACGGCGTTTGTTGTTTATATCTTGGCGAAGAAATGGATTGAGGCTCAAATTTCAGGACGACAATGAAGAACAAATCGCCTTCATCTGATATCAAAATTTGATACTACTTCCGGTAAATCGGGGGCGGAGGGGGGGGGTCCAAAGACGATCGGAACACGCACCTTTAAGGCCAAGTAAAAAAAGAAACGAGTGCATCATCCCAGCCCGGCTCCGATTTTTTACGCCGCCCCGTTTTTTTTGTTATTTGCATTTTACCAAAAATTAAAAAAAAAACCTGCAAAAATAGCCATTTTATTCGGGAGTATTTTGGTCAGTTTTGTTTGTGTGTCATAACAAAGGGGGCACAAAGCATCAGATTGATACAACGCATCAGTATACTCAAATTGCAAAATATTTGTGATTTTTATACTGAGCAGCCGATTTAGTTGGCGGCAATCTGGAAAAAAATAGCAAAAAATGAAAAAATAGTAAAAAGTAATGCCCTGCCTCCTCCTTTTTTTGAAAAAACCCGGATGAGAAAACACTCGTTACTTATTTTACTGGGCCCCTAAGGGCTGTATCAGGTTTATTTGTATACGGTGAATGGAATGTAGACGAAAATTACTACACACAAAAAAAATTATATTTCGGGAAAGAATTTGTATTGTGCAACACCACCTTATGAATTTGGCAGCCTCATGCTTCGACTGCCCACGATGGAAAAATCAACATCTTTCCCTTTCTTGCATTTATTTGAGGCCTAGAGGCTGCCTAACATTGAAATGTTCATGCATGGTGGCACAATTTAAAATCTTTCCGAATTATGAAGCCTACGGCAATTAAACCCACACGAGAGGATTACAGGTTCAGATTCAATTCATAGGGCGGGGGGGGGGACATAACCCTTGCCTATATTCCATACTCAAGATCCGGACTCAAGATGAACTGAAGACACTGGCACTACCCATTAGTTTTCGTAAAATTTTGCACAACAAAAAAGTCCAATCTCGAGCTCTCTCTCTGTGAATTTTTGCACATGTGATGACTAAAGAAGGCCCGTATATAGCGAGCCCGGATGAACACAAAAGTGGCGCATTTTACAGTTCGGCACACGTAAATTCAATCCGCTCGCATATTTTGGGGGAGGGAAGGGGTACAAAAGGCAAAAGTGGGACCTTTTCCTTTTTTGCCCTTCTGAGTTTTTTATAAAGAGCTCCAAAATTTAGCAGAAATTGTCACAAGGAAAGTTCACTTTTTGGTGATCAGACGCCCCTTTAAAATTTTTTTTTTTTGTTTTTGTTACAGGAAACATTTTTTTCCTTTCTTGTGTTCAAACCCGGGGGGGGGGGGGGTCTCAACTGTTTTTGGGGGGGGTAGGTATGTCAGCCCGGATTAAGGCTCCGGGGCTGATTTGAGGCCCAAAAAATGGTGTCTCCGGAGGTTTTCCGAAATTCCAGAAAATAAGTTGCGATTTTCCTCAATTTACAGCTACTATTTGAGGAGGTTGAAAAAAATTGGTAGGATGGGGCTTTGGACATGAAAATGTAGGGTTTCTGGAACTGAAATAGTCCTAAAATTGGAGTCACTGAACTGAAAAAGAGCCTCTGGAAAAATGAGGGGCCAGATGTATAGGCGGTACATACCATACTTCCTCCCAATGTGAGAACCCACACCCCCCCCACAAATTAAAAAAACCCAAAAAAGGACCATTTTTTTTTGGTATAGGTCCCGCAACCCCTCGGTTCATCGCTAAATCCTGCGCGCTGCGACGTGGGGTACATAACGTCAAATGGCAGATATTTTTTGTTTTGTATTTGTTGTTTTGTGTTTTGTTTTTATGACTTTAAAAATATCAAAAAACTAAAAAATTAAAAAAAAAAAAAAAAAAAAATAATTTAAAGAAGAAGGAGTGGTATCGGATCGGATACAAAAAAGGGGTCGTCGTCCCTTTAATTACATTGATGTGAGCTCGAAACATCCGCAGAATCAACCAGACATCCACAAATTAATTGACAGACAGAGATGGGACATTGAACACGTCTTGCACAGTGACATGACTTTGTGTCTCAATGGAAGATACTCATTTCTGAAGCCATTTTGAGGACATCATGCTGAAAGACGTGCCTATGTTATTAGATGAGTATCTTCATTGTTTTGATTTCATTTATTATATTGTTGAAGACACTTCTTATTACCAAGACACAGTCGCCGAACCAGCTTTTTTTTCAGGGGGGAAAAGGGGGGCACATATATTTTAGGGGGAAGCATTAAAAATTTGTGAGTATAGTATAGGCCTATATGTAAATTCACTAATTTTTCAGGGGAGAAAGATCCCCACAGGGGGGAAGCTTCCCCCCTGGGCCCCCCCCCCACGTGTTACGCCACTGCCAAGACATGTTTTATAAGACATGTACAGAAGGACGCAAAGACACAATTGTTTAAGTGAAATGCTTCTTGAAAAAACGTTTACAAAAGATTATATGAATCATTTGAAAAAACAAAGAATGCAAGATTAAGTCGAGACCAGCTCTCAAATGTTATGCCGATGGTGGGCTAAGATGTTTCAAAATAGATCTTTCTTAATTTGAGGGCTTTGAAATGTATATGATCAGGAGATGGTACAGGTAAAATCGATGGTAAAGGAAGGTTGGCAAAAAGGATCTTGCTGCAAAAGAACATAAGCAATTGTTTTGGAAGGAAGTTCTTGTAGAAAATCCTGGATATAAAATCCAAAGAAAACATCCGTGGAAGAGGTTGGGAAAATGATTGTTTAAAAATTGGTGGAAAAGAAACTATATATAAGAAGTAGTGATCTGGTAACGGAAGGCTGTCGTTTTATGACATTAATATAGAACTGAAGAGAAATAGGTGGCATAGGACAAATTTTCAGGAATATAGCAGGATTCTTAGCAATCAGCGAAAGTTTTAAACATCTTTCAGAGCAGATGTGGATTATTATCAAAATACACTTTCCTTTTATTCCTTTGATTTATAAGGCTTATTTGAAAGATAAGAGAGGATGCGAGTCTCTCTTGCAGGCAGTCAAGGATTAAGCAAAATCGAGACAAAACTGAAAATTAAAATTAAACATTGTCTTTTCAGTAATAATTGGTAAAACATTCTGTTGATCCCTTTTAGATGTACAATGGATACAAAACTGAGATAGTTCCAATACAGAGTCCTCAAATAGAATTTTTACAAATTCGTTTATGTATAAATATACTAGATGCCGAAAATGTATATATGGTACTTGTATAGGAAGAGAGGCTGAGACAATTGAGCATTATATTAGCAGAATGTAAGAAGTTAAGATTATTTGCGTCGCGATTACAAAATGGCTTTTTAAGTAAGCTTGGTGTGCCCAATTACTCTAATAAATATCACATTCTCTTTGCTGTTGATTAAAAATATGTAATCCTGCCTTAAATCTATGATCATGTAAACAACATTTTACAGATGTCAAATAGCTCCTTCTTTCATTTATATTCTTCAGAGAGAAAATGAAAATGTCGATTAAATTTTGCCGATTTTCTTCTTTGGCAGTAACGGATATCATAAAGGAAGTGGCACACTGAGTATGGATGAGGTTATTCAACCGTAACGATGAGGGGTAGTATATTCTGTTATAGAGTGTTGTCCCCAATGCAGCCAATTGCCTTTTGTTCCAAATGTTTTTCAGTACGGGCCGCAGTGTCAAACAGTCCAGGGTCCGGCCAAGGGGATGCGGTCAGATCCGAATGTAGGTTATGGAGTTCGAGAATAGCGAATATTTAGGGCATGTCACATGCCAAAATATAGTACAGCATTCAAAGTAATTCCACACAAGGCCTACCATGAAACACTCATAACAATCATTAGGAGAAACCTGAGTACATTTTGTTATTCTTGTAAAACAATATATGAACATATTTATAATTATTTCAAACAGTTTTTATAAATCATTCAAACATTTGTATTGCGCAATGATGGTCACGTGGGCGGTTAGGACGGGGGAAAATTACAATCTGAAATTTTCCTCGGAAAAACACAGGTGAATATTGCATTTGCATCCGACCTCTAAAACAAAAAAACTACCTGGGTGCAATGAATACTATCATGTAGTACCATGTGGCGGTATTTTTAAGATCTAATTATTGTCATTCGTACTAATTCGACAAAAAATTTAATTACAAGAGTCCCCTATCAGGTTTGTTTAAAAGGTCAAAATTAATAAATTCTATGGGGAAAGCATAGAGTTTTCACCAAAAAATGCAACGGAGTGCCCGTTTTCTTTTGTATTTGCGATGATCAGAGAAAACTCTCATGATGGAAAACTTTTATTAATCGAACTGCGCATGGGTACACATACAACATTGACTTGTGGATTCATTTCCCCTATAAAAAAACTGCTCTGAGCATGATGAGTCATCAGCAAACTTCTGGTTCACCGAACGCTAGCTGGCGGTCAGTGACGTCCTAATAGCGGCGCATTCACTAATTAGCCTAATCCAAATTTCTAAAGAAACTTGTGCTGGGCACTTGCACTACACCCCATCAAATTACCGTGGGAACTATACTGCAGTTTTGAAGGTAGACGCAATAATACAAGTTGCAAAGCCCTTTCATACTGCGCTAATTGATGCCAACGGCGTTTTTTTTATATCTTGGGACTGAAATGGATTGGGGCTCAAATTTCAGGACGACACTAAGAAAAATAGGCCTTTCATCTTGATATCAAATTGATTATACTCGGTAAATCGGGGGGGGGGGTTCCCAAAGACGATCGCAAACACGCACCGTTAAGCCAAGTAAAAAAAGAAACGAGTTGCTCATCCCCGCCCCGTCCGATTTTTACGGCCGCCCCGTTTTGTTGTTTATTTGCTATTTTCAAAAATGTTAAAAAAAAAAAAAACTGCAAAAATAGGCAATTTTATTGGAGATGTATTTTGGTTCAGTTTTGTTTGTGTGTCAAAAAGTGGGCAAAGATCATATTGTCATTACATTGAACTCAGTTAATCAAATTGCAAAATATTTGTGATTTTTATAATTGAGCAGCCATAGTTAAGCTTGGCAGGCAATCTTGGAAAAAAATAGCAAAAAAAGAACATAGTTTAAAAAGTTAATAAAGCCCTGCCTCCTCCTTTTTTGAAAAAAAAACAGGATGAGAAACTCGTTATTATTGTACGGGGCCTAAGGCTTATCATGTTTATTTGGTTATACGGTGAATGTTACTTGGCGACTAGTAATTTACTACACACAAAAAAATTATATTTCGGGAAAGAATTTTGTATTGTGCAACCCCTATGAATTTGGCAGCTCAATTCTCCGCATATTTCACTTCACAACAAATCTTTGATTTTGAAAATCGTCTCAGAGGATTAAATGAAAGTAGCATAATGATCACTGCCAGGCCAGTGTGGGATTGGGATTTGGGGATTTAAAGAAGGACAGGCCCTCAAATTTTTCCTGCGTTATGCAGGGCATTTGATGTCCAAATGTACACCAAATAAATTTAGGTAGACATGTATGTACAGAGTATGTACAAGAATCGGTAGGGCCCGATTTAATTAATTTACACTAGTATCGCTACAACAAAAGTTAAATGACATTTTTGGCCACAGGAACCTATTGAAAGATAGCATGAGAATGCAAAGAATTTTATTATTGCAATACAAGTCAAGTTTAAGCCAGTGTGCAACACCGTTTCAATTCCCTAAAGTATAGCCATGGCACCCAAAACATATAGCGATGATGTCTGTGATGTTCTCGTCAACTGAAACATTTCTGTGAAAGACGAAAAATCTGAGGGCTCAGCCATCATGTTTGGAAACGTAAATGAATGATTGGACATGGCTACTGGAGTATGCCGCAAGGCAATAACTAGGCTGTTGAAGCCGAAGAAAGCAAGTGAACCAAATGTGCCGCCAATAAAGTCCACATCGACGACTTTGATCGACGGTTATTCATAGAAAATTCACCCAGTTTTATCAACGGGGGTGAATTACCAACCCTGGATAAATTATTAGCATTGGTGGGAAAGACCTTCAATTTCAATGGGGACAGACAACATTGGGGAAAGTTTCTCAGGACTATGACGGTTTTAAGTTTAAGACACAAACTGGAATGAAAAATTCTGTGAAAAAGCCACAATCTTGTTTCTCAGACACCAATATCTCAGGAAAATGAGAAAATCAGAGAAAGAAATAAAGGGCAATCCAAAGTTATTTATCTAGACGAAACATGGATAAATGCCCAACACTCCGTTCCAAATGTTGGATTGAACCAAGATGGGGGGGAAAAAAAAAAAGGGCGGTATTGCCACCCCCAGGTTGGGAAAAAAGGCCAGCGCTAATCATGTCACATGCCGGAGTGTGATAAAATTCGATACCACAAGCTGATACATCAGGCAAATAGTGTGAAAGCAAATCAAAGATATTTTGTCGTTATAACAAAAAAAAAAAAAGGATGCATGCATTCAAGAAGCTTATAATACGAGAAATGGAAAAAAAAGGCTGGAGAAGTGTGTTGCAAGCAAGGCAGTGCATATTCACTGGCAAAATACACACTTCGCACATAATTCACTGCATCAACCGCGAACACACATCGCAAACATCCACATTTTACCTGGGGGGGGGGGGGGCACTTGTATTTCACAGGTGGATATGATGGGTGAAAAGGGACTTTCAAAATGAACCCTAAACATGTATAATCACAGATGAAAAAACAAAGTAAACATACCCGAAACAAGGATTTTTTTATCCGTTAATGATACCCTAAACAAGTAAAAAAGCAATTGCATTGTGTCATTAATATACCCTTTATTATCTGCTTGTTTTGCTTACTTCCGAGTTCTGATTTACAATATATTGGTTAATGTTTGATCCCTGCTTAATGACGTACCCTAAACACGTACATCACAATTTCAGGTAAAGAAAAAACATACCCTTTTTCAATAATTTTGCTTTTTTGACACCCTCAACATAATAGATTAAGGAGATGACAAAATAATATACAACAAAAACCAGGGTTGCATTTTGGGGTAGTGGTAGTGATATATAGTAGGCTAGTAAGGGGCCAACGTGCATGTTAGGGTAGTGCGATTATCGTAGGATAGTAAGTGGCCAACTTGAATGTTAGGGTAGTGGTATATAGTAGGATTGTAAGTGGCCCAACGTGCATGTTAGGGTAGTGATATATAGTAGGATAGTAAGTGGCAAATGCATGGTTCGGGTAGTGTAGTGGTAATTATAGTAGGAGAGGATATAAGTGGCCAACATGCATGTTAGGGTAGTGGTATATAGTAGGATAGTAAGTGGCCAACGTGCATGTAGGCTAGTGAGGTATATAGTAGGATAGAAAGTGGCCAACATGCATGTTAGGGTAGTGGTATATAGTAGGATAGCTTAAGTGGCCAACACCCGGTAATTTGATTTGTGTGAAACCATGTTGACATTAAAGCGGGGCACTGGCACGTTTTCACAAAAATAAAATTTTGTCATGTGTTCGCATTATAGTCTAGGCATTGGAAGATTATAGCTCGATTTATACATAAAAATAACATACCAAGAACATATCATAAGAAGTTAAGGTGCTGGTTCCAATTTATGGCGTTGTGTTCTCTACTTGATATAGAGCCGGGCACTTGCAATATGCCACATAAGTTAAGTGGGAAACAAACTTGAAGTTTTGATGGTGTGAAGACGATATGCATTTTATTCGCAAAGCCCTATACTGTGCTGAATACTGACGGTAACCATTAAAACGGCATTTTTTTGTTTTAGATCTTGGAATGAAGGAGTTGAGGGCTCAAATACAGGACGGCACAATGAGAAAAAATACGGCCTCTTCATCCGATATTAAAATCAACACTACGGCAAGAGTTCCATATGTCCGCTTCCCTACGAAGTCTGCAATCTAATCCTGTGGTTTCTTCCATCATGCTGCAGAATTCGTAGGGGAGGGGCCATATGGAACTCTTTCCGATACTACTTCCAGGTAATTTTAATCAACAAAATAGACTCCTTGAAATTAAAACCACAAAGGTCACAGGACAGTCAAACGGGGTGCATGCCATGGGAATCAACTCCGACAAGTGTTTTCTTGTGTTAAGCTCCATTTCTGTCGTCTACTGGAGGATTTTATTATAAAATCATTCTGTTTACCCGAATGTCGTTGATTTGGTCGTAATAATTTCAGGTGAAAACTAATTTATATAAAAGCTTTACAACCATGCAAAAATATCAATTTTAAAAAATCTTTTTAAATGTACCAGTGCCTCTTAAAGCAGCACTGGCACATTTTCAGAAAATTTGAAATTTCTTCAATTTGCTCCCATATGACAGTCTAGGCCATTGGAAGAATAGAGATATATTTTGCACATAAAAATAACATGCCCCAAAACAGATGGGGACATCAATAAGAGGCTTAAGACATCCAGGGAATTTGTAGGCTAACCTTTTGTCAACAACAACTTTTATCAACAAATGTGTCTATTACATGAATATCATAGACTCATACTCATTGACATTAATACCACAAAGGTCACAGACCGGTCAAACAAGGTGCATGCCGTGAGAATCAACTCTAGCATGTGTTTTCTTGTTACACGCCATTTCCGCATTGTCTGCTGAATTAATGTCGCCGGCGACATTAATTATAAAATCGTTCCGTTTACCCATAAGTGCGCTGATTTGGGCTTAATAATTTCAGGTGAGGGCTAATGTATATAAAAGCTTTACAACCATGCAAAAATATCAATTTTGAGAAATCTAGAGGGCGCACCATTTTTCAAATGTGCCAGTGTCTCTTTAACATCACTTTCCCAATCTAGAATAATCACAGGAATAATCATCACCCCTTCTGTGGTGGCAGAATATTAATTCATCCCCAATTTATCTAGTTCTATACATCATATTAAAAGGGCACCACGGTCCCCACCAGATCCTCGGCCTCGACTTTCACATCATCAAACCGGAGATTTTGGTACCACTAAAATGCTTTATTTTTTCTTATCGCAACTGCAAAATATTTTGACTGGCCTCTTTCCCATTGTGATGCTACAGGCTGAAATATAGTATGTTTACGGTATTCGCAATTTTGTATTTTCGGTCCGTAAACAGACAGAAATGACAGCACGGTGGCCCATGGGACAATGAGAAACACAAACAAAACATAAAACAAAACCGCAAGACCAAGTATGTGGAGTCACTTTTGCCTCATAACCCTAGTTCGATGAGCCCAATTTTTGTCTTTTTTTTGTCAGAAGAAAATGAAAAATTGGCTGCGAATGGAACAAAAATGCAATAAAGAATAATTTCCACATTTCGCATAGCTCAATTTCTAAAAAAAAGCATAGCACCTAGCTGTCAAATGTATAAGACAGATTTTACCTTTTTTTTGGCCAAAGTAGGATTA
>JAMKCH010041558.1:0-45698 GCA_023653785.1 Ophioderma brevispina
AAGGCAAAGGTTTTAAGATAATTGGTCAAAAACTGATTTCACCATATCGCGCACTATATAACTTATGAAGAATTATAAGGTTTTCATGCCAAAACAGGAAAGGAGTTCATCATAGGACCTTGATTTTGCTCTAACTCTCCTAGGGACAATTGTTAGGGTAACTAAGGGTATGTGGTCACAAACATAAAAATGCATATTCCTTTTCCGTTCTCAAACAGGCAGCCAGTAAACATTGTGACCTTGGCAAAATTGGGCACGTTTTAGGTGCCGTATAACATGTATTTGCTCCAAACTTCAATCAGTTTATAGTAGTTAGGCGTTTGAGTATTGCATAGAACTCTGGACCCAATAATATATTTTTATCCATTTTAGGGACCTAATGCAGAGTTATGCTGCTGAAGGGTCTTTAAATGATCTAAAAGCATTACCTGCATGGCCCGTGACCCATGATTGAAACAGGCAAAAATATTCAAAGATTTCATGTAAAAAAAGTTCCCCCCCCCCCCCGTGGTCCGCAATGAAAAAAAGTCACTAAAGAATACCCAAATGAAAACTGAGAAGAGAGCCTTAATAGTAGGGATAGAGACGTTATTGCATATTAAAGAACACTCTTTTAAAGATATCAGAATTATTGAAATTGTTTTATTTTGATTTCTTTCTTCACATTTGAATTTATACATTAAAGATTACCGGTACCTCTACCCGTACCAGCGGCCCGCGAGGTGCGCATTGGCGTTGACAGAAATATGCAAGGTGGTGTGGACCGGTGGTGGGCCGCAGGGGGGGGGGGGGGGGGGGGGGGGGTGGAGAATCAAGAGAGTTCAAGATTCTTTTACTTATGAGGGATGATTAAGTGTACGAGGGGAGGGGGTGGGGTCCTAGTGGCGGCGCTCCCGTAAGGTCCTGGGTTTTGCCATTTTAGAAGCTAAAAATTAGTGTTCAAAACACAAATTTCAACGTTTCCTTCGTTTCCGTCTTACTCCGTCATCTTTATCTTCTTCATACCGTTCTCTCTCCTTTGTCAATCTCTTCTTCCCATTTCTCATTTTTATCTTGCTATCCCCTTTTCTTTTTACCCTATTTTTTTCTTTATCTTTTTCTCTTTTTTTTCCTTCCCATTTTGGTACCTTGATTTTTGGTCCTGACCCCTGCCTTACTCCATTGGCCTACGCCAATGGTAGTGCGGCATAAAAAATGGGTAATTTTAGAGACTTTTGCCCTTTGAGCACAAAAGGGGCCAGCTTTTAGGGTCATGAAATTTTTGCCTGCTTCATGGGACCGGCATTTAGTTATTGCATTTAGATTATTTAAAGATCCTTCAGCAGGGGCTTCAGCTTTTGCCCTTGCAATTAGGCCCTAAAAATGAAAAATATGTAGAAAGTCGCTATTCCCACCACGCGCGGCGTCCGTCTCTGTTCAGTTATTTTATGACTTTTTCAGCATTAACCAGGGGAAAGATATTTTGACTGTTTCATGGCCCATAAGCATCAGTTCTTTTAGATCATTTAAAGACCCTTCAGGAGCATTTAACTTTGCTGCGGAAGGGACTTTAACTTAACATTAACTAAGTCCCTATAAAATGGAAAACATATTTCATTGACGAGGGTCATTTGACCCCCCCCCCCCCCGCCAGTGACAACCGAGGAGGAACATTAAAATGATGATTATCCCAGTTGAAACCAAATGGTCAAATAACTCTGTGCATACAAACGGTCATAACTGGATTGAGGTGGAGCAAATACACTGTTAACACAGCAATTAAAAAAAAATACACGGTTTTTACCTAATATTAACCCAATTTTGCTCAAAGTGCACAACATTTTTAGGGCTGCCGTGCGAAGGAAAGGAAATATGAATTTTATTTCTGTTATCTTACCTTAGCACCCAAAAAGATTCCCTGGAGTTGGAGCCAAAATCCAGGGTTATGGTGAACTCCTTCCTGTTTTGGCATGAAAACCTTATGAATTTCATTCATACTCGTATAGTGCGCAATATGGTGAAATCAGTTTTTGACAATTATCTTAAAAACTTTGACTTTTGGATATAAAAATATTACTGACCCCCCATAATGGGGCCATTCCGCATATTTTGAGTGATCTTGCAACCTCCTAGGTCAAACAGTTCTGTAGATACAGTCAGTACTACTTCGCTCAAAAGGGGCGGGACCCCCAACAAAGGGGGCGTTGGCCATTTCAGCTTTCGGCGTGCAGTGGGCATTATGTTCCCAACCAAATCTTGTTCCTGACCTTTAATTAGTGGATTCCTGAAGAGTTTAGCTCTTGACATATAATGCAGACAAAACCACCATTACTACTAGAGTTATATAATCAAGTTTTCAAATTGTGCTATTTGGTGTTTGGCATTTACCAACAACATTGGCCAGGTGCTTGGCTTTTTTAAAATACTTTCTTTTCTCTTAAAAGTGTAAGGCATAAATCTCAATCTTGAGCTAGTTCCTTGGGTCAATGCCACTTTATGCGGTGGGAAAGATGAACTCATGCAGGTGTATGTTCCCTGGTATAGTGCGTGTTTTGGGAACTCCCCATTTTAAATTCATGGTCTTCACCATCCCCGGAATTATTGTTTCTTCCGTTACTGCAGCATACAGGAGGAAGGACTATTCAATTCACTAATCAAGACTAGTCCTAGTGTAGTCGCCTGGTATGGTTAAACTATTCTAAATTTCTATACGACAAGTCTACGTCATGATCTTGACAAGCCTTCCGATTCTACATAGTACAATCATGCAGGGCCTTGCTGATCTTTGGATGTTGTTAGATCAACTGCATGCGGCATGCATCGCATTACTTTTTTAGCCCGAGGTTTGCTCATACTGTTCCGCTACGATTATAGCCCCCCTGTTTATACTTTGTCCGGCCTGAACTAATGAGTGATTTCATACTCAACGCAAGCTATTTTTTTGTGATGCGTATCGCGCACGGGCATGCACGCGCACGCCGACTTGACTTTGTATGCCCGCCCCGGATACATTCACAAGCTGCTGCTTACTCAGTACTGCGATTCGCACGATTAAAACTGCGTGAAAGCTTTGACGTCAACCCGGCCCGGGGACGTCACTCCGTAGACTTAGTTGAAGATGTTCACAAATTTATACAGTCATAGTATCTGAAAGTGTTTCCATTAAAAGTAAATTAATGTTTTTCTTCTTTTCTTTTTAAATGAGGGGTCAATCAAACATGTAGCCCAAGTATTAGCTGAGTTACAGACCAAATTCATGCCAAAAAGAATCCAAATCGTGGTGTGGGCAGTTGTGATAAGCATGCACATGTACAATGTACATTTTTGTATATGTGACCTCATTGACCTCCTATTCTTTACTGTATGGGAAGGTTTATCATTTATCACAAAGGTTCTTTGTGCTTTACGGAGCGTCGACCCCGTAAAAACCTGGTGTTCACTAGAGGATAGTTCATGAATCAAACTTACACCCCTTGTTCTTAGAGTTCGTAGATTTAGGTTCTCAAACGTTTTATATCAATTTAAGTGATTTTCTCCATTGAACCACACAGTGCCAGCAATTTTAGTACGTACAGGCACTATCAAGATTGATACTGCATGATCACCTCCCTCTAGAGTTTGCTAATGTGAACCTCTTCAAGTCTAGTCAGGCGGGACGGAGTATTGCTAGGCTATACTCCAGGGGTTGCCAATTACTTATTAGCCGGGGGGCCAGAGAATGCCGAAGCATTTAAAAGTTCCCTACTTGAGGGCCATAAACCTGAATTTCTTTGTTTCTTTATTTTAAAACAAGTCGAGGGCCAAAAATCAATGGTTGGCGAGTCCTGATGTGGCCCGCGGGCACGCCTCCTCCTATGAGAACCCCTGTATCTCCAGTTCCCTACCGCCGGTGCAGTGACGTCAGCGTGTGAGATTGTGGTCGAACAGTGAACCGTTGTGCGTGTGGCTTAGACTTAAAACAAAGTGACGCGTTTGTACGTGTACGTTACGCGCGAACAAAGGACGGCATATTCTTGACGCAGTGGGCGTACAGCTTTTTTTTCAGGGGGCACATGTATTTTCGGGGGGGGGGGGCAAGCATTATATTAACATTTGTTAGTATAGTGTATGGACTAAGATGTAAATCACTAAATTTGTTCAGGGGGGGCAACTGCCCCCCCCCTGGGTACGCCACTGCGTGACGCGTGCGTAAAAAGCTGCGTCAAGTTTATGACATTACTGTACAGATAGTGAGCGAAATTAATGGTACGTACGAAAGCAATAAACGCAATTTGAACAACAAAGACATCAAATTTTTGTATGAAAAGTCCCATGTAGAGGCACTTACTGTTTGCATATTTTGCATCCACAGGAAGGAACGATCAAAAAAAAAAAGAAATTTATCAACAAAATCCAAAAGATGTTGGTATTAAAGAATATAATATTTTTAGTAGAGTAGAGGTTTGCTTACTTTTACCTTAACTAGGACTAGAAATTCCAAAGTTAGAGTAAAAAAATGTGTCCTTAAAGTAACTGACTTCTTTTTAAGCACAGGATGAGCTCCAAACTTGTGACCACACTGCCAACTGCCTGAACTATGGGGCTCACTGAATGACTGAAAGCTGGGCTGTGTGTTAAATGCATACATGAGTGATCAGGGTTAACAATGACAAGATTTGTCACACATGGTGGCATTTCTTGCCTGTCAGTGAACAGAGCACAATAGTAAACCCCACAAACATCAATGGGTTAATCAACATAATTGCACCCAATATGGGTGTTAAGTGGAATTTATAGATTTACCAGGAATTATTGAACCTAGCAATACCACAAAAAACTACTCAGTTGAAATAGAGCGAATGTCCACCAACAACGGCAGGGTGTCTGGTTGTTCCTACCACAGGTAGTATAGACTTTCAGCCATTCAATTTTATTGAATAAAAAGAAAATATTTTCTTTTTTAAAAATCCATTGCCTGGCGAAAAATAGCGTAAAACTTTTTGAAAACCGTTGCGTACCCACCGGCCTCACCGTAGATTTGGTCAATGATCAAATAAACGTGCTATTATTATAATAAAATTGTTTGGGATTTGATGTTGATGTGTCTCGTCGAAGAATCAGAAACCAATTCTCATACCAAATATGGTTTTCACATTTTTTGCCATACAATCCAAACAAACATCTTTTAGTCCTACGACTTCACAGGGTAAATGAGAAAAGATGGTCGCTTTCTTCATCAGACACTAAAATGTTGACCACTTGTGGTAAAATCTTGGGTTGGGGGAGGAGGCCTATTTGTGATGGGGGGGGCATGGCCCTTTAAATGTGAGGTTTTTGTGCAGAACTGGTATGGGGGGGTAATATATGCTATACTCTGTTTCATCATCACCTTTGTCGTGGCAGTGGGAAATTGCGGAATTGAGATCACTCACAGCAGTCACCCGTGTATTTTGCGTTGGTGCAGCGCCACGCTTTGTGGCCCATTCTACTAACCATGATAAGGGAAACATCGTATAGAAGCATGTAAGTAACATGCTTGGCTTCAAATGACAAACTTAGTATGCATCCATAATATGATTGTTAGCCCCAACCTCCCACGTCCTGAATGCTCAGGCTTGGGCCTATCTAACAAGACTTGTCCCACGTGATGACCATAATGAACATAATAGAGTCAGTCTTGTCATGGCCTCGTTCTCGGGTAGGTTGATCTGTTTCACATACTAGTGCCAAGGGTGTTTTCCATAAGGTGACACCCTTCGTTCTGACACACCCTTATGAATTGGCAAACCTTACGGAATAAACCACACGGTTATTTTGGTTTATCGTTAAGGTTTCCGAATTCATATGGTGTCAGAAAGAAGGGGGTCACCTTATGGAAACACCCTAGTGCTACGCCAATCTTTTGCTCAAAATATGGAGGTAATATTGTGCAGAGTTGGTATATGAAACTGATCGTATGCAATTAAGTGGCTTTCCTTTTGTACGAGGCAGTAGTGGCATCGAGTATTTGTTAAAGAGATGCAAATTCAATTTTCAACAAACCAAAATCTCTAATTTTCATGAATGTGCCTCTCAAATTGTTTGTAAGTCTAGACCTATATAGCCGTTTTGTTTTCCTAATACAAACTCCCTGTCTAATAAACGCCCCCCTAACGATTTTTGGATAAAAACAATTCAGGAAATGAGTTAAGCTTACCCAAATGACAGATGTAACGCCGGGACTGTCTTAATGTCATCTACCCGGGTAGCGTAGCCAGAACAGAAGGCAAAATTAAAATCACTCCAATTGGCTGTTGGAAAAAAAGGGGAGAGCTCTTAGGAAGAACTATGCCGAGGGGTTCTTCCTGTCTCCGATTAATAAAAAATGACTACAAAATAACTGAACTAAGTAAACAAAAGGAAAAAAAAAAAAAAAAAATAACTTTCCTCTTTCGGAGTAACACAATATATTTACTAATTAAAAAAACATTCAACTAAGCGTGGTGAGTGTAACTGATGCAAATCATAAATTTTAAACATTCATTCAGCACTTAAACTCAACAAGCAACGTAATTCTTCAAAATAAATAACGTCTGACTTTTAAATTTAAGTTCCAAATAAATTTACTGACAGACCCAGTGCAAAGAGATCACAAAGAACCATAGGATAAATCCCATGTTCGTAGATAAAGATTTAACCTGTTTTAAGTCTTCTACAGGGGGTAAGGAATTCATCTGGAATAATAATAATAAAATTATGGACACAAATTAAATTCCCCTTTAAACTCAGAGTAACAAATTAATCAATAATTCTGAATCAAAAATCACTCAAGCACATGGTTTGATTAAGCACAAATTTACACAGTAAACTCGTATTTCAGTGAACCTCCACAAATCAATCCCCCAAAATGTTAAAACCAGTCCCTGGGATTAATAATAAGACAAAATAACTTCAAAAAGTTAACTAAGTCATGGTTTGTCGGGCATCAACAAGCTGGCATTATCTTACCCACACATGTCATTAACCCTAACAGGGACCGGGTCGTTTTGCCGGCCGACGGCCCAAATGCAGCAAAGCAATCATTTTTATTTTTAAGGCCCAGTGACAACACGAGGAGCCAAAAGCTTGAGTTTCATGCATATCGGCCGTTTTCCCGGCACGGAATTAGAGCGTAAGTCATTAAAGGCCCAGATGCAACGAAAAACACATCGCGCCATTTTCCCGGCAGGCGGCCCCCCCAGATGCAACGAAACACATCGCGCCATTTCCGGAAGGAACGGCCCAAATCCCAATGCAACGAAACACAGCGCGCCATTTACCGGAAAGACGGCCCAGGCTTTGCAACGAAAAAAATCGCGTAAAAATGCAATAAAAACAGGGTAAATAAATAAATACATAATAACTAAATAAATAATATAAACACACTGATCTGCATGAAATTGGTAGGCTTATAGTTCGCAGTCGTGAGTGGCGCTATTTCGCCCATCAGTCGTGCGTGGCGCGATTATGCTACGTCATGCTCCGGTTTAAGTCATGAATACGTTATGCATATAATTGTAACCCAAATAGCTTATCGAAAATGGTGGCGCTACCATCGAATCGGAAATGTCTAATGGGCATTGGTACAGTGTCACCCGCTGATGAAAAATTGCGCTTCTGGGGGCAAGACGGCCCAAATGCAGATCGGAAAACATCGCATCAGTTCCAGTCAATAACGGCCGAGAGGCAATCAAAACGCATCGCGTCATTTCTCCGGGAAGAGGCCCCGATGCAACGAAACGCATCGGTCATTCTCCGGGAAGACGGCCCAGATGCAACGAAAAACGCATCGCGCATCTCCGGGAAATTTTTTTTTTGGTCCCGAGCAATGAAAACGGCAATTGAGAGTATTTGCGCGAAAAACATTAGGTGTTGACGGCACAGATGCACGAAACGCATTTTCGACAGGTACCACGTTTTCGTGGCTGTGAATGCCTATCGGCCTGTGTGTTAGGGGTTAATAAAATTTACATTGATAGTAAAAAATGGTCTCACTTTGTAAGTAACCCTAACGCGGGCAGGCCGAGAGGAACAGGGAAAGGAGAGGAACAGGCACAACAAGTACCTACTGGTAGCGTCTTCCCGTTGTTATTGTCTCGCGCACTGTGGGTACCGGTAGGAATGCTTTTTCGTGAATCTGGGCAGTCAACAAAATTTTGGTCGCGCAAATTGACTCTAATGCTCTCAGGCATCTGGGGTTTTCGTTGCTTGGGCCGTTTCCGGGAAAATGACGCCTGATGTGTTTGTTGCATCGGGGCGTTATTGATGGAATGAGCCGCTGCTTTCACGGCATTCGGAGGTTTGCCCCGCCAGAGAAGGCGCAATGCTTTTCATCAGAGAGGGTGATTGACATGTACAAAATTGACCATAGACAATTCGATTCGATGGTGATAGCGCCACCAATTTTGATAAGCTAAGTGGTTGTTAATGATGAATAAACGTATTCAGACGTAAAACCGGGAGCATGACGTAGCATAATAGCGCACGCACGACTATGATGTAGCGTAATAGCGCCTCTCACGACTGGTGAACAAAACTATGAAGCACCGGGCTACAAATTTCATGCAGATCAGAGTGCAGTACGGCATCCATTATTTAGTTATTTAGTATTTATTTACCCTGTTTTATATTGCATTTTCACGCGAGGTTCTCGGTTGCTTCTGGGACGTCTTGCCGGTAAATGGCGCGATGTTTTTCGTGCAGCTGGGCGTATTCCGGGAAAATGAAGACGAGGTTTTTCGTGCATTTGGGCCGTCTCGCGGAAAATGGCGCGATGTTTTTCGTTGCATCTGGGCCGTTATTGACTTTACGCTAATTATTCCTGTGCTGGGAGAAGGGAAAAAACGGCCGAGCTGCATGAAAACGCAAACTTTTGCCTCTCGTTGCATCTGGGCCGTAAAAATAAAAATAGATTGCCTTCGTTGCATTTGGGCCGTCGGCCGGCCAAAACGACCGAGTCCTGGTAGGGTTAATGGTTTTTCGCGAAATAAGATTATGCCAGTCAACTTGGATATTTAGAAAATCTTTTCAGTGCTTGAGTAAAGTTAGAATCAAATAACTTGTAACAAACTGGGAATTATAATAGGCCTACTTATTGCCAATTGAGACGAAACACAAATAGAGAAATATTCAATTCGTAAATTGCAAAAATTAACAAGTCTCAGATAATAATTTAAAATTCACTCACTAGAAAGGCAACCGAACTTTCATCTACCCAAAACTCAACAGGCTATCTCAACAGTTTAGTTAAAACCAAACTGGAGAAGAAAATTAACACAGACCTATCCCCCCCAAATATCTTAATTCCCAGTTTTAATAAATGAAATAGAATGAAATCTATAGATTCCGCCAACCCAAATATCTACATAAATATATTGTGTTGCAAAAATATGAATACGAAAATACAATTCAAAATCAATGATTGTGGTTTTGTATTGAACAAACTAGTTCTGTAAAAGAGATCAATGTAATTTTTAACGAAAGACGAAACAATCAAAACAATATTTTGAACTAATTTGGCCAAAAATCTTGGTAGCACACAAAAACGGGAATTGGCTACGATATAAGTTAAACTTTTTCAAAAGTTAATCTAAATCTTAAACTAACAGATCGATCAGGTAATAAATAATATTACAAGACAAAGTGACATGAGATCAGTCTGAGCCAACTCAAGCAAATATTGCACCACTTGAAATAGATTAACACAATAAGTTCTTTAAGCTCAGATTACCGTTGTGTGTGTTTCATGTCCGTCACATTTTTCACCTATAAGCACGTACACTGGTTTGGTCTCATATTTATGGAACTAGTAAACGGACTTCGAGCAAACGCTTGTTGTGTTAACAGACTCTAAAGTTTCAGAAATAAATGATCAACCACAGAAAATAGGTTGCTCACAGATTATCTACCCCCCCGGTGATTATTTTACCGACTACAAACTACAGCAAAGGAGGGTGATTATTTTACACCACCTATAATTAAAACATAAAAAACGTATCTCAAACGACAAATCTTACGGGGAGAGCTAACATAAACCTAAACTAAACTAAAACAGAAAGAAGCAGTCATCACAACCAAGTATCAGATATACGTCCATTCAGATCGTCAGCAACGAGAGGTGTCCAACCTATTTCCTGGTGGCAACGGATTTTGTTGATCAAGAACATCATGAATAAAAAACATTACTGGAGTCCGAACTTGACCAATCCTAAGAAACCAAAAAGTCCCGCCGCAGAAAAAAGGTTCCAACCCATATCAGCTAGATCGATCTTTTGTTCCTCAATTGACTATTCACAATAACAAAAACACAAACAGTACATGTAACACAAGACAACTTGATAAACCTGAAAGCTTTAATACTGAGATCCCAGCCTCGTCCGCAAGCTCCAGCATTACAGTAAGGATGTTTACACATCGACAAACACTGACGAACAGCGTACAAAATCCTGTGATCCCACAAAAAGGATTCGTTACCCACAACGCCAGCCGCCATGTACCGTAGTCGACAAAGGGAGTTCCTGATCTGTACACAAAATTACGCAATTGGACATTTTCCGACTCCCGAAGCCTGTCTTTAGGCCATGATCGCTGTCAACTAGCACAAAGAGAGAGAGGAGGCGAAAATGACGGGGGGGAGAGAGAGATAAGGCTCAGGGACGCGCGAAAAAGAGAGAAGGGCGCAGGGGGGAGAAGGGGGGAAACGCAGAACCCAGCAAAGAGAGAAAAAAGAAGAAAAAAAAAGAAGAGAAAAAAGAATAAGAGCCATAGAAAGAAGATGAGAGATAGGATACAAAGAGAAAGGAGATTAAGAGAATAAAAACTAATTCAAATAAAAGAAAGAAAAACTGGAACTATGGCGGACAACTTGATCCCCGTTTCCCTAGGACGCGTCCTCGCGACCTAAACAATTGATACAACCGCTTTTAACCACTGAGTTTGACAAAGTATGGATCCTTAAAAACGTCTGTTGTAGTGTCATACTATTTTTTTACCTAATAATGTTAACATACACCTTATACACGTTATGGTTATACAATAGCATGTATGCAAAAGTTAATAAAATAGACCAAGGTGTTAGGATTTTGAAATTCTTGTACACATAGTATGTGACTTACGGGATCAGACACAAACGAAGTCGCCTGGGCATTATTTTTGATATTTTTTTAAACACACCTTAAAAGCTCATCATTCAACTTCCCTTACACTCCATTGTTTTGGCAATACCAAAATGGCCTTATATTCATTCACAAAATTCAATTCGAAGGGATTCTTATGTTTAAAGGCCAGAGTAAACGACACACAAAGACTCGTTCCTTGACCGCAACAACACTTTGTACTCTAATGTGCAAAAAGTTTGACTCTGTTTTACAGTATCATTAAGTGTCCTCCATTGGTTAGTCCAGCATACCAAGCGGGATTTTCCTTTATCTTGGAGGACGAGTTCCTTAATGATAATCGAATGTGGAAATGTATGGCCATGCTAGTGAAGTTGGAAAAATATACGACATTTCTTGCGGAATCATCTGTATCAATCTCTGGAGGTTTCCATCTTCATTCTCAGAAAATAAGTCGGCGTTAATGTCGCTCCACGGGGAATCAATTTGACGTCGTTCTAAAGGGTTCAACGGTCAAAGTGAGGACTGTCATTTTCCGTGGTTAGTCTATGTTATAATTGAGCATCGGAATACTTTTCTCTTATACACACGGCCCTGCCCACAATGACATAAGCGTGGGACTAAGGCACTTTTCCTTTTGTGGTGTGTAGGGGCCACTACCTCATCATCAACCTTATACGGTTGTCCATGGGCCTTTGTGTCAATAAATTTGTTCGACTTTTGCTATCTGACTATGGACACTCTGGCACCTCAAATGCTTTTTCCAGCCTTTCCCTAAGTTTACTAGCATAGGAAGAAGGGGACTCAGATGGAGATTTGGTGTGGACTGCCGGATTTGCAAGGAGAATAAATTAACTTCCCTCCCAAGCAAAGGCTGTTTGGAGATGCATTTGTTGTCTCCTGAACACTGGCACGGTACGCCCTTAGAAAACACAGGTAAGTGTTCATCCCAGTCAGTTATGTGTTCACATACATGGCACTCATGAGGCCATCGTGGACATTAAAGCGTTCGGCCATGCCATTCAGATTGAGGACTATATGGAGTTGTTGAAGTTTTCAGAGTCCCGTATTATTACATACCTCACCAAAAAGTTCAGACTCAAAATTGGGACCCTGATTGTGTTGTACCTTATCGGGTACGCCAAAGCGAATACAACGGTGTACGAACGAACGCGCATACAGCGGTGGTAGTTTGCTTTCGATCCGGTACGCTTTCGCTTCGGCACATTTGGTAAAATAATCCATGATCACTACCACATACCGATTCCCATATCGATAGCGGAAGAGGACCGAAAATACGATGGCGACCCATATATAGGGTTTCCGACTGGGGCTAGTCGCATTTTTGCACGCCTAAGCTTATCCTACTGGACGCTTAAGTGCTGACAAACATTTGACCAGGTACTTACCATAGCGAAATGTGATCTCTATATCCAGGCCAATAGAATGCTCTCTACCTTCGTGAATGTGCGATATGCCCTAAAGGACCTGCAGTTCTAACCATCATGAGCTTGTTGAGAAACTTTCTCTCATGAAGCGGAATACTAATTGCTTAAGGGGAGTATCTCTCGGTGCTGGAAATGGAAATTACGGTTACAAAATCCTGCATCTAATAAGAGTGATGGGGGGGGGGGTTGGGGGGGGGGGGGGGGGGGGGGGGGGGTTTCACTGCATCCACATAAGGATTTTGTTATGTGATAATAATTCATAACTTCTCCCTCTTGGCGCCTGGTACTCTTTCCAAGCTTTTATAATGGGCTCTATACAAGGATCAAGCCTTTTGCTCTCTCCTGACACACTTTGTCCCACCAGCATTGCGGAACACACTCTGAAAGATTCTTAGGTGTTTTTCAGACGAAGTTTCAGGACGACGTGACAAAGCGTCGGCATTTCCGTGAAGGAATCCAGGGCGGTGCTCTATTTCAAAGTCATACATTGCCAAGGTTAGAACACTGCTATTTGTCCACTGACATCTTTAACAATTTGACAAACCACCTCAATGACCGTGGTCCTCCTAAGTCGAAAACCTTCTTCCATAGAGATAAGAGGAGTGTTTATGAAAAGAACAGCGGACTAGCATTCTTCTTTTTGTTAGTCATAATGCCGCTCTTGCTTTGATAGCTTTATACTAGCGTAGGCCAATACCTTTCTTTTCCTCCTTGATTTTGTGAAAGGACAGCCCCTATACCAATGCCACTAGCGTCTGTGTATAAGATGAAAGGCACAGGAAAAATCTGGAAAAATATGGAGAAACTGGAGATGTTGTAAGAATAGTCTTAAGTTGGTCAAATGCGTGTGGGCACCTTCCACGTAAAATTTGGCATCTTTCTGGGTTTAAGCGGGTATGTAGGGGAGAAGCAATTTTTGCAAAATTTTAACAAACCGCCTGTAATAAATACCCTGGCCAAAAGTAGCGTACAAATAGGTATATACCTAATATGTACCGTATATGTACCCTATGTGTAGCCTATTAAGGGCGACCACTTTGGAATGATAAATAGATACACTTTAATACAAATTAGGTACATTTACTTGAATAGCAAAGGTACCTAATGGCTATTCTTAAATACTAATATAGGTTGTATGTTACCTAATGTTACTACTGCATGGTGGTAATATAATGTACTAAATTATACCTATTGCATTCAGGAAGTGGCCATGTACCTAAAATGTATATATTGGCATGTACCAAAATTATACCTACCAGAATTACCTAAAATGTATCTAAATTATACCTATCTGGTGTGTTCCAAAAGTGGTCATTTACCTTAAAATGCGTCTAGGCATATAACCCTAAAAATATACAACCGGAATGGACTCAAATGTATCTAAATTATACCTATTGGTGTTCCAAAAGTGATCATGTACCCTAAAATGTATTTATTGGCATGTACCTAAATAAATATACACCAGATGTACCTAAAATGGATCTAAATTTTTATACATATTGGTGTTCCAAAAGTGGTCCTGTAACTAAAAAGGCATCTATTGGAATTGTAACTAAAATATACCTACCAGACGGTCCCTAAAATTGTATCTAAATTATACCTATCTGTGTTCCAAAAGTGGTATGCACCTAAAATATACCTATTGTATAGTAAACTATGATGTACCTATGAGGTACCCAAGGATGGGTGGTGTGACTGCAGAGGTTGCCGGTTCGAATCCACACAAGCACAGGTTTTTTTAACACTTGCGTGCTGCACTGGTAATCTCCAATAAAAAAAAGTTTAATTCTGATCATACCACTAAGAGAGATCAAAAATTCATACCGCCGTACGGGTATAGTTCGTTATCGGGTCGTGAGAGAGGTATGTCAGCAAGTTACGACACATATCAGGTCGGTGACTGCATACTCGCGGATCCATTTACAAAAGAGGTATGATTCAATAGTGTTCACGTATTGGGCAGAATTTTTTTGTTTCTTTATTATGGAAAAAAAAAAAATATGTGTTTTTAATAAAACAAGCATGTTTTGTTATATAAATATATTTGTAATGACTAGTGGTCATGAGATAAATTCGTTATCGGGTTCAACGTTGCTCTAATACGGGGAATTACCATGGGCTAATAGTCCCTACTGGGTGCAGCCTTCGGCTTCACCCGGCAGCGGGATTCGCGCATGGTAATTCCCCATCAGTGCGACGATTCAACTGATACTAATATCCGTGTCTACCTTGTAGTTTAAATTTCAAAACAAATTATTACACCATGTAAACTCGTATACTGGTAAAGTTGTAATTTTCGCGTAATTTTTCGCCGTTTGCAGCGATTTTTTTTTTTTTTTTTTTTTTTTTTAACATTTTTGCTTGTTTTAACTCACTCTTTTCAGTACTCAACTAGACTACAAACAAATAAAAATTGTGCGGGTTTTTAATTTAGCGCTCGGCAGAAGCGAGCGAAAAAAAACGCGAAAATTAATATAGCGCCAAGGGTCCACTTACTTTTTTTACAGTCTGTTTGATGTGATGCTATCTGCCTATTTGATACCTAAGCAGGGTAGTGCTCCTCTGCCAAGCCTGGTTTGTTAGCTAAATGCTAAGAGCGCCATGCTGGGAAATATGGAGGCATTGCGGTCTCGAGTCTGCGGCGCCAAGCACACATGGTTTCTTTTCAACACATCTCCAGGAAAGATTAAGAATATAAACTGCCAGGATGTTCTCAACATCTTAATTAAAATAACAAGGCTCTGATTCAAAAAGAGTTTACTATTTTTGTTGTGGCTTTGTAAAAAATCTCTAAATCAGAATCACAGTAATTTAAAAATATCATTGAGAAAGCTCACTTTCTGAGTTTCTGATATCTTTGCATAAAAATATTTCGGAATTGCTATGCCAGTGGCGGATTAAGAGTCAGCAGTGTAGAGCTGCTTGCAGGGCCCCCCTAAATATTGCTCTCAGGGCACCCATCGGACACACTTAGTGCCTTAAAGTCCCGATATTGCGTGCTTCTAGACGCTAAAAGGGGCCCCGCCTAGATGCTTGACAGGGTCCTTTCCTTTAAATCCGCCACTGGCTCATTGGCCCAAGTTTTTATACTCATTTGAATAAAAACACTCATTCCCAGCTGCACACATTTAGGCAACTTGCAGCAATTACTTTTAGGCCTTTTAAAACAAGTGTGACATCACATTTTGACTGCTTGTTTGCAAACATTATTGTAAAATGAAAAAAAATTGGTTTTATACTCATGCTTACGATGACTAACCATATCAAATAAAAATTTTTAAAAAATCAATCAAATGCTGACAACAATGTAAATGATATTTTCTTGGATCCCATGTCTCTTGCACGGTTTCGTTTTGGTGGACGTCTCATAAAAGAAAAAGCCCCCAGTGCAATGAGTGCATGGTATCAGTGCTTGAGCAAAACAAAATTCCAAAAGAAGTCCCTATTTTCTTTTTATATCATATTAAAATATTATATTGCACTCTTTGATTAATTGAGATAATAATCATTGCACATGAACCAATTATATAATTTAGAAGAAATATATTAGAAGAAATAAATTTGCGCAGTTTGTTTTCACTGCGATCGGCGATTCCCTGGGCTAAAGTTGTTTCACCGCGATGTTGAAAAGTCGCCCGGACGCAAGGAATTGAGTCGGTTCCCTCCGAACATTCAATCCCTGGGAGTAGTACTAACGTCAGAATAACAAATATTTGGGAAATCAAAGGTTTTCGGGCCCCCTATCTTAGTGAACAATACAAAAAATGAGAAAAATTTTGCACTGCCACCTTATTTATCTTGTAAAGAAATAGGTTGTTTGCCTGCAACTCACTGTGCACCACACTTCGATGGACTCCGGCTTTTATTATCATCAGCATGATGAGCTAGGCTAGCCTCGACAGTCACAAACTTAACCTTTTTTTTTAAATACGTACACTTAAAATAATTTGACGAAACTTGAGCTAGGCAGGAACTTCTACTTCGGGCTATGACTCAACATGCAGTTATTCCGTTGAGGTGCCGAATTCATAGGTGGTGGCAAATACCAAATTTCTTTCCGCGACTGGTCTTATCCAAACACTGCAATAAATCTGGGCCGTTTGACTCCTGCAGAAATGTTGGGACAGTTTTATCAAGATCAAGAAAGCGAACTCGCCTGATTTTGTCATTTTTGAAGGGGTTTGCACCGGCATCAGGCCACCATTTCTACGCGGCCGTTGGCCGGCAACTCCGGTACGATTATTCGGTATTTCAAATTAATTTACTAAGATATGACACTCTGTCACCTCAGCCTCATTCCAGCTCAGTGCGAAATTTGTATCGGCCGAAAATGTGTGCACATGCTGAAATTAGGTGTTAAATAATTGAACAATAAATTATCTTTAAGGGAATGTATTTATAAATAAAGTTAAAATGGACAAAACGCATGAAATAAAAATAAATATACAAGATACTTAATTGCCTATTTATACGCTATGAATAGGGAGACGGGCTCTATGTAGTCGGCACGTGGAAAAACAATATCGTCGGACAGAGAGGTGTGTTAGTAGAGTACTGAGGACACCACTAAATCACTCCGCATTTGGTGTATGGTGGGTAGTTCAGGTTAAAACATACCGTCGATTTAAGCAAAATTGTTGGTGTGTTGGCATGGTGCGTAGATATTGTTGATTGTCAACTGTTAATATCTAAATGAATATGCAGACAATGTTCTATTACTTGGAATATCAGAAAAATAATAAATTTGAATCTACAAATAATTAGGCCTTCGAAGTAATCGTGCTCGGAGACGGACTATGGGTTGTAAGTGTCGGGTTGATGAAAAAGGTGGGTGGCGCTATTCACAAAGCCTGATCTCGAAATATCCTGTTATCGGTATAATACCATGATTTTAAAAATTCATCTTTTTTGCGATCGAATGTCTTCAAAACATCAAATATGATGTCAAGTGGGGTTGAAATTTAAACTTATTTCAAGACATTTTAGCGTGGTTGTATTTTCAATGGGAGCATTATTTTGTGGTGTGCGCCCTTAAAAAAAGCGCTGTATGGGAATGTGCATGCACTTCATAAATTGGCATTTTTATGCAGATTAGCAAAAACTTGAGGCCCCAAAATGTGATGGTATATGAATTAAATTGCTATGTGTTATAAAATAAGCTTTTTGGGTTGTAATTAGAGACTTATGTCGAAGAAATAAGTTCACAAACAGTCTACAAGCAATTTTAACGGTTAAAATGATGTGTTCATTTTGACCATTTTTGGTTAAAAGTGGCAGTTTGTTCATATTTTTATAGCTTTGCTGCACAAAATGGAAAGTTTCTGAAAAGCCCCTGCAATGTTCTGTGAATATTTGTCTTTCAACAAAAACATTATGTCTATACGCGAGGATTAACATTTTTTTGTGATCTTCCTTCGCTGTAAGGTAATCACAATTTCAATTTCAAAGCGACCCTCCTGATTACCCTCCGTGTTTACGAGCAAATAAACGCATTTTGTTCATCAAACTGGTATATCTATTCCCAAGAGACAGCATGGTGGAGGAAAGATCACTGAGAACTTGCATATTAAGTGCTTGTATTAACCATTTATTAAAATTGGCATTATTTTGATTATAAATCTCCCAAAACGGTGCTCGTCTTTTAACCCTAACCTAGTTCAAAATGAACACGGTCAGCCAAATTTAAAGAGGCCAAAGAACGGTTCTTACCACATTACGGTCTTATAGGTAACTTTGCGTGAATTTCACGCGGATAATTTTTCATTGTAATACCCCTAAAGCCTAGTTCCACCCCATTGTAACCATGGACCCGACCCTAACCGAATTCTAACCCTAACCTAAGCCCCAATTAACCTTAACCCAACCCTAACCCCTAACTTCAAACATCTAACCCGAACCGATCGTAACCCTAACCTATCGTACCCTAGCTTTAACCCTAAACGCTAACCTTAATCCTAACCCTAAATCTTATCACCAACTCTATGTTCTGTTCTAATCTAACCCTAAACATTAGCCCCAAACAATATCCCCAACCGTGAGAAGGAGATGAGTCGCGAAATGGACTATCGGATGCCTTCGGGCGCCGGCAAACATCGTCATTTTCGGTTTTTGTGCTGTTAAGGAGAGGGGGGCAAGCTTATAGGCACCATAAAAATCGCTTCCTAGAGTTTATGGTTTGCATTCGATGCTTTGTTTCACATAACTTTTTTTTTAAAAATCGTAAATTTCATGGTTTTTCGCCATTATTTTCATAAAACTCTTAAACACAATGTCCACCCTTCTGGCATTGGGCGGACCACATAGCTGCAATTATGCAAAAAGAGCGCGTTTTTTCGGGCACTTTTCTCCTGGACTTCCACGTTCCAAAAGGCTTGGTCTGTCCAAATCGCAAGAATATATCGTAATAATAAGTACACTTTTCTTAAAATGAATCAATGTTATGTGAAAATAAAGAAAAAGAAAGAAAAGCAAACTAAAAAATTGCTATTTCTAAGAGAGCACACCACTAAATCACTCCGCATTTTGTGTAATGTTGGGTAGTTCCGGGTTAAAACATACCGTCGATGGTAAGCAAATTGGTGTGGAATTGGTGCAGTAGTATGTTGATGGTCAAATGTTAATATGAAATGAATAGTGCAGACAATCTATACTTGGAATATCAGAAAATAAATTAAAGTTGAATCTACAAATAAATTAGGCCTTCGGACGTACTCCGTGCTCGATACGATATGGGTTTTAAGTGTCGGGTTTGATGAAAAGGTGGTTTGGTGGCGCTTTCACAAGACATGATCTCAATTCTATCCTGTCACGGTATCAAAATTACCATGATTTTAAAAAATTTCATATTTTTTTGATAATAGGGAATGTCTTCAAAACATCAAATATGGATGTCAGTGGGGTGAAATTTATTAAACTGATTTCAACCATTTAGCGTGTATCATATGGGCGCATATTTGGTGGTGGGCGCCCTACTGGTTATGGGGAATTTGGTGTGAGGAACATGCTAAATTTTTGCCAAGTAAAATGGCACAGTTGTATTAATTTAATTTAAAAAGATACTAACCAGCTGCGATGGAGAGGTGTTTCTCTGTAATGGTTTGGTCTTTAAACTGTAATTTGGTTTTTTGATAGCAAAAAATGAAGTGTTTTCTCTTCATCAAAACTGTTTTTCCAAAAATATCTAAAAAATTAAAAAAAGGTGGAGTAGGAATTCTGAACGTTTGATGGTTCACTAGCATTTGTTTGCCCTTTTTTAAATGCATTAGATTTTTTATTTTGTTTTGGTATGTTTCTAACAAGTACAAACCACATTATTAATTAAGCTGAAATCAGGAAATCCCAACCACCTATTGTAAATTTTTAAATTAAAATATGTGCTGATGGTCTTTCTTTAGATAGAGACAGGCACATTGAGCGAGGGCGCGATTAACTGACGTGATAAATTATGTCCTATGTAAACAATGTGCTATTGTCACCGGTAAAATCTGTATTTTTATGATCACATTTTTTTTATAAAAAATTGTTTAAAAAACAAAATGATGCATATTTTGTGTGGTTTGGTCTTGACTTACAGTTAAATGTCCAGGGAATCAAAAAGTATAAATTGGGAATTGGTGACTTTTTAGTTTTTTTTTAATAATAACCGTAGTCTAAAAATAGTTTTTTGACAAAAAAAACACTAAAACAAAAGGCCATTTTTGGGGAAAAAAAATGCAATTAAAGCCAAAAAATCGTTGGATGACAACGCTCAGACTGGGTTGACGAAAACTTCACTGCTTTGGCCATCCAGAAAAACAATTTTCGTGATCCGGAGCGCTGCATTTGTGCTACCGGTCTGGGCAAAACATGCCTTTTCGCTCAAAATTGGCCTTAAAATGGCCAAAAAATGGGTAATTGACCAAATTTACCGGAATTTGACTTACCATGAACACAATGACGTTGGATATAAAAAGATGAGGAAATTGTCGGGAGGTCTACAAAGATACCAGAATTGGCTAGGATTTCTGGAAAGGGACCATGTAACAGCCGAGGGAAAGAATTTAGTATTCGGCCACAGGCTACGGAATTCGGAAAAGTAACGGAATAAAACCGCATGTTAAAGGTGCCGAATTTTAAGTGGCTGGCCAGATACTAAATTCATCCCCAGCCGAGGCCAAATGCCATTTGACTGGGGACACTTGTATCAACTGCTTACAGAAGTACCCAACAAAATAAAGCCTGTCTCAAAAATGTACAATCAAAAATGGATTTTTTTTTTCAATAGATTCTCAAAGAAGTAATGGCCTTTTGACATCAATTAAAGAGGAAAGACCAGCTTTCCAGGAGTGTTTGTTTCATCTCATTTGCTTGTGGACACTGAAATTTAATGGGCTCCCCTTCTCAACCTTTCCCCATTGATGTGTGAAGATAAACTGGGGGTTTTCTGTGGAATGTTAATGCAGGAGAGCACGGTGGGCGTCCAGTGAAAAAAGCAATTAAAGCCAAAAAATTTTGGGGACAACGCTCTGACTTGGTTTGACGAAAAATTCCAATGCTTTGGCCATACAGAAAAAACAATTTAGTTGAATCCAGGAGCGCTGCTGCAATTTTTGCTCCGGTGGGCAAAAATGCCTTTTTCGCTCAAACTTGGCCTTTAAAATGGCCAAAAAAATGGGTAAATTTGGACCAATTTTTTCCTATAATTTCATTTTTTTTAACCCTTAAAGTAATGGGGGGAATTTTCACTTCAAATTTTTGATTTTACAGTGAAGAAGATAATGATTGCAATGGATAAATTGACCAAATTGGGCACCAAAAGACAGTTTTACAATTGTTTTTGTGTGGTTGGCCACAGTATTCTTATTCGAGTGTTTCACAGATTTATGGACACTCATATCAGAAATATGCACGAACCCTCGCAGTCTTATTTTGACGTAACTTCACTTAGAGAAATATCGTACAATACCACAAGTTTGGTGCATTTGGTCTTACTCACGTTTTATGGTGTCAAATTATTTCTAAGAAGTGTATCTTCCCCCAATTTTTTAGCGAATCCTGAACAGATTTAATCATTTTAAAAAAAATATGCCTTGTCCCATAACTTAGAAAAAAAAAACAGGGAAATTTATGTTGCAATCGGGTAAGGCACTTTTAAAGCCTGATAAAATGTCCCGTTTAATCATTCATAGGAAGTAAATTACAAACTGTAACAGCATATAATTGTATCCTACATGAGTGATTAGACAGGAATACATGAACTGCAGTGATGGTTTTTAAATTGCAATATTTTTATGAATATAAAGTATAGAAAATCAACTTGTGTGATATAACAATATCTCTTCTCTTGGTAGTAGAGTGTAAATTATTCTGCACATTATCATTGCACACAAGTTGATGTTGAATCTGTAGAACTGATTCCTGTGAAAAAAAATACAAGTGAAAATAATATCATTTTTAGGTTCGTGTGGTGATGTGAATATTATTCTAAGTCCAAATAGGTATATTTTAGATACATCTAGTGAAGTGAAAAATATTCTAAGTCCAAATAGGTATATTTTAGATACATCTAGTGAAGTGAAAAATATTCTAAGTCCAAATAGGTATATTTTAGATACATCTAGTGAAGTGAAAATATTCTAAGTCCAAATAGGTATAATTTAGATACAAATTAGGTACATTACATTCAGCCAAAAGTGAGTAGGTACAAATTAGATACAGTCAGATGTACACCTAAAATATACCTTTTGAATATTAGATACATATTTGATACATATTAGGTACAAAATAGGTGCACTAGAGTGTACCTACATTTTGCCAGGGTACATAACCCAACAAATGATCTGACATCTTTCACATTACGCGGAGTTGGCCATTCCATTATTCGCTCTATCTTACTCGGGTCTGTACTCACTCCTTGCCTTGACACCACAGACCAAGGTACAAAACTTGTTCACGAAAAAGATGACATTTCTTTGGCTTGAGTTTGAGTCCGGCAGATTCAAGTCGGGTAAATACCATGTCTATACGCTCCAAATGTTCCTCAAATGTTGCGCTGAATATTATAATGTAGGCTAATATACCAACATGTCGCCACTGAAGTCCGATAAAACTCCTCCATGCCTTTTCAAAGTAGCGGGAGCATTACAAAGGCCGAAGGGCATTGTAGATAAAACTCAAAGACCTGCACATGGAAAGCTGTAAAAAGCGGGTTTTTTGCCGCTCTTCGGGTGCGACTTATACTTGCCCGTTTAGCCTGATGTTAAATCCAAAGTAGAGAGGGAGAAGAAAAAACCATTTGGCGCCGGATTAAAGAGTTCCAGATATTCAATCAATGTCGAGGGAAGGATATGCAGCCTTTCTGGTGACGGCATTTACTTTACGAAAATCAACACAACAGCGCGTGGTGCCATCTTTCTTTGCTGTGCGAAAATGGGTGAAAAGCCCATGGAGAAGTAGAAGGCGTGTATAAGAATACCTTTGGCCAGCATGTCCTGTATTGTGCCTCAGCTCAGGTCTTGATGAAAATGGGATTCTTCTCGGTGCGTTGCTTTATGTGGGAGGGCTGTGTTATCAGTATCACTTTTGTAATGATAAGTATAAAGTTGGTTGACCCGGCTCCACATTCTTGAAAAACACCCTTCGTGCTTCGTCAGGACATCGTAACCTTCTGCCTGTTAACATATCAAGACCCAAAATGCTTCCGATGATAAAGTTCAGTTAAAGACACTATCCAGTGATTGAAAAATATTTGAAATTTGCAGGAAAGCTTCAAAGTGAAGGGATACGTCTGTAGAATTCTTCATAAGTTACCTTTTCAGTCTAGAATTTAAAGAAAAAGGAAGTAGAACACGGCAGTGTTCCAAGATACGATTCTCCATTCACTTGGCTCGTGTTGTAGTATAAGTGGTCCGTTCGGACAGTAAGGAATAAAATCTCCGATTATGTCCTTATAGGTGGCTTCTGGTTTTATCATTTGCAGGGTATGTTAGGATACCCGACTTGTTAACGTACATGATAATAACAATCTGATTTTTGAGGATTTTTTCGATTTGCTGATTTAGCAAACATGACTAGGTTCTTACGTCAGGATTAAGTTTCTTCAAAGTCTTTTCAGGGTCCACTTCCGAGAGAACAGTCAGTGTTTTGCTGGTTGGATCATCGCGACGTGGGTTCCTTGGGAGGATAATACTGGTTCTGGCGACAAATTTGCCATTCTTCAATGTGTAGACATTCTTAGACCCATTTTCCATGATTAGCAATCAATATCCCATCATCTTTCTGGATAAAACGTAGAGTGGCCAAATACCATGATTTGATTACCAATCTTCGGGGGATGGAGGGAGGGGGCGAGGGAAAATCTTTTTGTCGCCTCCTTACTAATTTTCCGGGAACTATATTCATACCCTGAAGGGGATTGTAGTTGTAGAAGCTTACTGCAATACGGCCGCAAAGCTGGAAGCCGTATCGGTGGGTAAATACGAAACATTGATTCCATAACAATTTCTAATGCCCATGGTACGGGTCAATGCTACTTTCGTGGATGCTGAATAGGTCCATGCCAACTATATTCCGGCGGTCTCTATCTCTGCCACACGAACTGAGTGGGCGATTTTATCTTTCAAACCTAAAGTGATATCAACGATCCCATAGACTGGACGGTCACCAGTAGCTGTGAAAAGTTGCTCATTGGTCAGGTCGAAGGCTATGCTAATTTCTTGAGGAAACAAGTGCCCCAAAATTTGGGGATGAAGAAGTATAATGCGGCCTGAAATCACAAACATCTTTACATTCCTGACCATACGTCCGAAACTGAGCAAACTATATCTGTTTAATTTGGGCACGTATTAGTCACCAGAGGGTCGCACAATGGGCCCCATGTCACACCATTCCACCAGTTTAAAAGGGGGATGTAGGCCTCTAAGTCCTGTACACCATCATGACTGCTTTTGCATATCATAGTATTCTCTTTTTTTTTTATTTTTTTGGGCACTGCTGCTGAGAAAGCTCAGGGGTAAGCGTAGGCCCTCCAGGCCTAGCAAACTTGAAAACTGCGTGGAAGGGCCACTAACACTGCATTGCCCTCTGGTTACTAAAACTAGAGGGCGGCAACGTGGCTGGCAGACACATCTGTGACGCATAAAAAAGTAAGCCCATAGACTTAGGAAGTTTCAGCCAGCCAGACGGGGAGGCAGGGGGGGGAGGGGGACGGTACATGATTAATTAGTGAAGGAGATAAGACAGGAGAGGGGATAATAAGGGAGGGAAATGGGAAGAGAGAAGGCGAAGGCCTAGGGGTTGCTGGATTCCTTTGATTTTTGTGAAAGGGAGGGCTAGGCATATTGAATGAGCCTTTGTTGATATTGAGCCCTGTCATTTGCTGGCAGGGAGAGGGGAGGGAGGCACGAGGAGAAAGGGGGGGAGGCGGCTTTTTGTTTTCCTAGTTTTTTTTCCTTTTTTTTTTTATCTTGATTATTTATTGAGCCTTAAATATGCATTAAGGCCTATCTGGACGTTTGAGGGCCCCTACTCCTGGACTTTGCAGGGCCTTTTAATTCTTGATATTGAGGCATTGAAAGATTGCATAGGCCTAATCTCATATTGAGGCCGGGAAATATTCATAGGCCTATGCTCCATATGGAAGCCTTATCTTGCAGCGACGGACGGACACATTAATTGTTGTCGATAATGACCAAATTTCATGCAATAATAACATTGAATTTCCGACCGATAGCGTCTTTGGAACTGTTTAGGCCACCTGAAGCGGTCGGTGGGAAATGGAGCAAAGGCAAGTTAGGAAGTTAGGCTATTTGGAACATTTGGTCCAATATCTTCCTCTCCAAAGTATTACGGTGAATGATGGAGAAGATCTATGAGAATTAGGCCTATTCAACAAGAACTATCAAAATGGGGATGAAAACTTTAGGCTCGGTTCCGTTGGCAGACATTGTTACACTTGATTTGCTGATATCTAGTTGATGTGATACAAACGTAGTTATCTTAGCTTCCATTTCATTTCTCCAATGACCAAGTTCATTAAGCAGTTTGGCTAAGTTTAATTGCAATACAGCTGAACTCTTTAGTTTTTCAAGCTAGTTGACCTTTCACTTTTGTATATGAGCTCAGTGCACAGTATAGAAACCAAACGTGCCCCAGTGGGTTCGGTCTCTATCTATCTGATGAGAAGGACCCCTCCTAAAATTGCGCAATAATAGTTACTGCCTCGGTTAAACTCCGCGGCCTACCTCTCCGAATTTGCATGCGCAAAGAGGTAAATCTGATAAGGCCTCTACAAAATGATCAATAGCAAAGTCTTCAACACACAGGCCTTGGCGCTTTAGGAAAGGCTTTCATTGCATACGGCGAATATCTCTTCCTAAGGACAACAGCGATTCACCTTCCTACCGGGGCTTACGCGCGCAATTGCAACCGATATGATTGTTCAGATTGCTTGGTAGTGAGCTCATCGCGCAACTTCTGTACTATTATGTCAAAATAAAGCTCCGTTCCCTTCGATTCAAACTTTGGTCATAGCGTCAAGGCATCGCTCGCAGAGCACCCACAGATAAGATACTTGCTTCGCTTTACCCTCCCAACCATTTAGTTCAGAAATCCTGAAAAATGGGCAAGCCACCTATCGAACTGAACCTCTGAAAACTGATCAGGAAGTGTGTAAGGTTTGCTATGATTGATACACAATTGGAGTAGAACTACCTTGGGATTGAATAGGTCTCGGGGTCAAATAATATGGGGAGGGACGAAAGGCAGGACCTTGAATTTGCTCAGACCCTGTACGTGGGAATGATGGGGGCACCTCACTTGCTACGGAAAAGACTGTGATAGAAGAAGTGGTGTAAATGTTGCGTATAATTGGTGGAGAACTGTGCTGCCCTCCAACTCATCACCGGTTAAAATCCATATCACTATCACAAAGCCGTCAGCAGCCCAATCGCAACCAATCTCATTTTGATATTTGATATTAATTGAATGAACTTGGTTAACCTGATCAATCTGATTAATTGGTCGGAATCTCGAGTCATTCTTGTCAGAGTCAAAGCTGATATTTTGGTCAGTGAAGGACATACTAAAAAGGCATGAAGAATGATCTAGATCATATTCTAATCTCAAACAATTTTTTCAAATTAACAATATATAAAACAAAATCAAGATGAAAATCAAAATCCCACCGCTGCGGGGGGGTTGGGACACCAAAAAATATGTCCGTTACCAAGGGTAGCGTAGCCAGAACAAAAGGCAAATTAACCCAAATACTCAATGCGGTTGGAAAGAAATGGGGAGAGCTCTTAGGGTAAAATTGCGAGTACTTCCTGTCTACGAAATTAAATAAAAATGACTACAAAATAAACTGAAATCAAGCAGTTAAACAAAAGGGATTATTATAAACTTTGCCTGTTTAAAATAATATTAAAAACCCTGAAATTAAAAAAACAAAAAATATATTTAATAATTAAAATTCAAATAAGTTTTTTAATTTTAATTTTAAAACGCAAATCATAAAAATTTAAACATTCATTCATGCACTTAAACTCAACGCACGTAATTCTTCAAAATAAATAAACGTCTGAATTTGTAAATTATTAAGTTCCAAATAAATTTACTGACAGACCCAGTGCACAGAGATCAGCAAAGAACAAGGGATAAATTCCCAGTTCGTAGATCAAAGATTTAACTGTTTTCTGATCTCTCACGGGGGTGAAGCCAGCAAGAAACAGAAACAGATCTATGGAAAACAAATTAAATTCCCCCTTTAAAGGCACTCAGTGATTTTGCTAAATCGGCAAGGTATGTAACCAAGTTTACAGGGAGCCTAACATACCTGCAAATGATGCTGATAAAGAAAAGGAAGACCAGCCTTCTATCTCTATTCTAGCAGGACCCACACCGTCTTACCGCTCTAATATTTTTTTTTACTCCCCCCATTCCCCCCTAGCATGGTTGGCCACCATGTCGGCTCGCCTGCTTCTTTTTTCTCTTTATTCCACGTAGTTACCCTCCTTTTTGTAATAACAAAGGGCCCCCACACTAATTTAAATCCAAGCGCGAGACAACCCATTACGGGTCCCATGAGACAAACTGCCTAACAGACAGGTAATATCCGTGTCTACGTAGGTTGAGATAATAGGTAGAGCAATTTCTGGAGGTGCCGCCCTTATAAATCGGTCCCCTTAGCTGAAGTAAACGCCATCGTTCCTAGCACACTGTAAAAGATAGAACAAATCATGATCCAAAACAATTTGAACGGGGTAACTCCATTCGCTAGAAAAAAGTATTTGTACCGCCCGCACGATACAAAAAAAAGGTCCCCATAAGTATAACCCATCCGTCTATGCATTTGTTGTGACCCCTAAAGATTGCCCATATGGGAGATAGGAAACAATAAGAAAGGCACGACGTGAAAACTCCAAGACCTGATGATAATCGACTCAAGAAAGCCTACAATCTTAAGCCCGGCTACAGAAAACACTAAAGTAGGGAGGGTTTGCACTTAAGCTCAGACCACGATCCTATAGACCGGGTGAGATGTCCGCGGGACGTCCACTCCAACGGAGGCCCACAAATCCGGCACATCAGCAACACTTTAATGGACGCTCTCCACTACTCATATGCAGGGAAAGCACAAACATCAGGCTAGAGAAACATACAACTTACCCCCTTCACGAAATAAGAGCCTAACTGGACGAGTAGAAGAAGCGGACGGACCGATGTTAAATCTGCGCATAGTCATTTTTTGTTGTAATTTGTTAGTCAGGTGTTTATTAATGTGTTTTTTTTTATGTCCGTTTCGGAGAAGACGACAGGAAAATTACTACAACACGTAATTGAGATCGGGGGAATCGAATTCTTCAAACAATGCCGTTTTCTTCCCCTCCTTTTCTGATCAAATTATACAGTGGAAAAGGTAACTTATGCGAATTCTACGACTTATCATTCACTTTGAAGGTATCTCACATTTCACACTATTTTTAAAAATCACTGATCGTTGTTCTTTAAACTCAGACGTACAACAATTCATAAAAATCATTCGAATCAAAAAGCACTCAAGCAATGGTTTGATTAAGACACAACCAACATTTTAACATAAACTCGTATATTTCAGTGATGAAACATCCAAATCAATCCCCCAAAATGTGTAAACAGCCGAGATTTAAAAAGAAGACAACTAACTCAATAAAGTAAATAAGTCATGGTTTGTCGAGGGACCCATCGACAAGCTGGAGTCAATTATGGTCTTAAACCACGAGACAGAGGCCCAACAATTTAATAAGCCAACGAAGAGATAAAAAAAATTGATCGGATAATAGGACCGAAACAAAAAGAAAGTATGTGAACTCAGCTTGTGCGATTAATGGTCGCGAACGATCTTAAGAGATATGCCAGTCACTTTGGATATTAGAAAAATCTTCCAGGGCTGAGTTAATTGAATCAAATTAACTTGTAACCAAAACTGGGGAATTATAATTAGGCCTACTTATTGCAATTGAGACGAAAACAACAATAGAGAAATATATCAATAGTAAAATTAGAAATATAATTACAAGTCTCAGATAATAATTAAAATTCAATCAATAGAAAGTCACCGAAACTTTCATCTACCAAAACTCAAAGGATATCTAACACGTTGTTTTTTAAACCAACTGGAGAAAAGAGAGAGAGAGAAAAAATTAACAGGCCTATACAAATCTTAAATTCCCAGTTGTATAAAATGACAATAGAAATGAAACTCTATAGATTCCGACAACACAATATCTACATTTTAAATTATAATTTATGGTGGAAAAATATGACTAACAAAATTACAATTCAAAAATCAATGATTTTGTAGAAATAGTCTGTAAAGAGATCAATGTATTTTTAACGACAAAGAAAAGAAACAAATCAAACAATATTTTGAAAGCATTGGCCAAAATCTTGGTAGCACCCAAAACTGGTCTTAGGCTCGATCTCAATTAAAACTTTCAAATCTAATCTAAATCTTAAACTAACAGATCGAACAGTTAAAAAAATATTTACAACAGACAAATTGACATGAGATCAGTCTGAGCCAACTACAAGCAAATAATGCAACAAACTTGAATAGAGTAACAGACAATTATAGTTCTTAAAAGCTCAGATTCCCGTTGTTTGTTTCTGTCCGATCAAATCTTTTCACCCTATAATGACGTACACTTGGTTTGGTCTCATCATTATGGACTAGAGTAAACGGACTCGAGCAAATTCTTGTGGTTAACAGACTTACAGTTTCATCACGGAACAGATGATTCACAACAGAAAATCGGTTGTTGATCACAGATATATACGGTGATTATTTTAACCGACTAAATAAACTACAGCAAAGGACGGGTGATTATTTTACACAACCTATAAATTAAAATAAAACTTATCTCAACGAAAAATCTCCGGGAGCAGCTAACAACACTACAAACTAAAACAGAAGAAGGAGCAGGTCATCACACCAGTATCAGATATACGTCATTCAGATCGTCAGCACAAGGTGTCCAACCATTTCCTGTGGCAAAGGATTTGTTGATCAAGCATCATGAATAAAAAACATTACTGGAGTCCGAACTTGACCAATCCTAAGCAACCAAAAGGTTCCAGCCGCAGAAAAACGGGTTCTAACCCATGCGCTAGATACGATTTTGTTCTCAATTGAATATTCAATAACCAAAAACACAAAAACATACCAATGCTAACAAAAGACAACTTGATCAACGAAAGCTTAATACTGAGATCCCACGCATCCGCAAGACGCTCCAGCATACAGTAAGGATGTTACACCTAGGACAGACACTGAAGACAGCGTACAGAATTTGGATCCCACAACCGGATTCGTTACACAACGCCAGCGCAATGTACTTATCGCAAAGGGAATTTCCCATGATCTGACACAAATTACGCAATTGAAATTTTCCGAACGCTCTACGAATGGCATTGTTTGTTTTAGGCCATGATCGTTCTGTCAAATCGAACAAAGCTAAGATATTAGAGTCGAAAAGACTTGTTTTATAGTCCATGGACTCGGAAACAAGATCGGAATTTATCATTCTTAGGCAGGGAACTTCATACCCCATCAATATAATCAAAAGAAAACTGGAAACTATGGCGTGACAGTAAATCCGTATCATAATCGCGTTGTGCACATTGTTGTAATAGTTTAAGTAGTATGGAACTTGACCTCGGGAAGGTGCAAAAACAGCGTACCCCTGCTGTTCGTTTGATATTGGTAATGCGCGAAATAAGCGTGTGTAAGTGATTTTTGAGGGATTTTTGACTTTCCATTTTTTACATAATAAAAGCCCTCCCTTTTGAAAAATGATTGCCCTGGGGCGTGTATTAGGAAAAACAAGACGGTTGTTAGTTAATTAATAGCAGTTTATTGGAATAGTCTGTCATGGAGGAAAAAAGTTGTGCAACTATAAAATCTGTTTAATACTCAAGCTAACTATGTGCATATACTGTATACGTCAATATTTTCGCGTACAGTTATATTCACGAATTTGCCAAAGGGACGCCATTTCGCGAGTGGGTTTTATTTTGCGATTGTCAAAATTTGGTAACAGATGCCATTAAAATACTAATTGGACCCCAAATATCACAAAATTTCATCGCCTGTTGTGCTTTCTTTTATTTATTCTTTTTAAGTTCTTACTTATTATCTTTTTATGCTGCAACCCGTTTTCTGTTGCCATATCTATACTCTGTTCGATCCCAAGATTGAGGGGTGACGTCAATGCAACGTGTAGGTTTTGCACCAAGAGAAACGCACGCGTCGAACCTTGGAATTGCAGCATTACACATGCGGAAACAAACGCGGCGCAATCCAAATGCTATAGAGCGAAGGCAAAAGTCGCGTCATGACGTCACATCAAACTCGAGTCCGAACAAAGTAGACCGATCGAAGCTCTTAAACTTAATTCTGGTAGATAAAAAACACCAGTGTCCATGTGCCCCATTTTTCTTCGCAGAAGCGCGGTTTCTTTTTGGCGGTCATTTCGCCGGTTATTAGTCGCGGTCAATCAATCGCAGTGCGAACTTTCCGGACCTTAGGCGAGTTCCCCGATAGATGATTTCAATTAAGATAGACCAAATTAAGTTAATACAGATTTCCAGTGTTTACTATGAAGTCATAAAGAATGCGGTGTCCGAATGATCAAACAATTCTAAACTACAGTTACCGGTACTGTGAAAACAATGCCAAAAAGGTCTCACTGGGTCAAAGGTGAAATGACATGACAATTGCAACCATAGATTTCAGGAGGTTGAAGTTGAGATCGGGCATATGTTTTTGTATCCGCGGCCGCGGGCAGTATTTTATGGTCTTCATTGAGTTATCTCTTTTTCACATTTCTCAATCTCAGTTTGTTTACTGGAAAAAATGACAAAAGGTGTTATGTAGTATAGGTATTGGTAATGTTGCACGCTGTTGTAAAAATTTGTACCATGAAGTCCGGATCGTGTAGAGTACAATGTTTTGTGTTTACATTTTTGAGCATTTTGGAAGTACATTATTTTTCGCGACGTGTTAATTTTCGCGAGTTGGAGATTTATTCGCGAAATCGCAAAATAAAAGCCTCGCAAAAATTCTACTTATACAGTAATTAAAGGTGGTTGTTCCGTTTAGTGTTATTGGGTTCTCTTCTGGATATGAGAGCCTGGCAAATGCGCATGGACATACACCCATCAAGTACAGTGGGAAAAACTTGCGGTTTTTTGATGGTGAAGCAAAATGCATGTGCACAGCCCTATTAATTACACTTTCTTCAGTTTTTATCACTTCGCTTTTAGTCTTTTTTTTGTGAATCTCGACTCCTCCCTTTTTATTCGGAACCCTCCACACCTTCTTAAATTTGACGCGTTCTTTCCGTCCCTCCCCTGCTGCTCCTATTAGTCCCCGCTTTCCACTAATCGCCATTCGGTTCCCCTTTCCCCCTTTTCATTCCTTTTGTCCCTGCTAAACTTTCTCCTTCCCCACGCCTTTGACTTCCCTTTCGTCCTCCCCTCCCTGCATTCTCCTGTCTCCCACCCCGCCCGTCTCTCTTTTCTCCGAGTGTTCGTCTATAGTTTTCTCTTATGCTTATAATAACCCCGTTTGTCTGCTCCGCAAGTTGTGGAACTCCGATTCTCCTATCCTTTTGCTTGTGCTTCGATAACTTTTCTTTTCTAATTACATTTCGCCCCTGACCTATTCTTCTCCTACTCACTCACTATCACTCTACCTATTCTTTTTATAATACCTTTTTCCTTTACCACCCTGCTCAATTCTCCTGCCCGTTCACCTCTCTGTACCTTTTTGATTTCGTCCCTTCGAGTACCTCCTCACGCATTCGGGTCCTGCGTACCCGCTGCAACGCCTCACCTTCTTTTCCTTGCGTGCGAGTCATTCGACTGATGGTATTCTCCCACCCCTCACCACCCCGCAAATGGCTAGTTTTCAAAAAACATGCCATGATGGCCTTTTTCCATTAGTCTGGACAGCGGATAGACTCGATATTTGTCGATAGTCGGTTGTTATTTGGTACAAGCGAAGTATGTCGTGTACGGAGCGAGATATACCAGACCTCGTTCAGTGAATTTCTTCTCCTGGGGTGTCGGAAATGACGTCATATAAGCGACGATGCGCTAGTTCAGGTATGATGAGAAAAAGAGGCATAGGAGGCAGGATGGTGGAGGTAAGAGGAAAGAAAGGAGGATTTGACGTTCAATCCCGCGTGAGGTCGACCACAAACCCGGAGGAAAGAAACTCGTAGTCAACCGGGGACGGAGTCATAATCCCTCAAGCGCCGAGCCTCTTTTGAAGTACGTGCTCCACTCCTGGCTCTCATTCGCCAGTTCGTCTGTAAACACGCCCCCTCGATTAGCCCGCGAAAAACTCACGATCACATTAGTGAATTTCCCCGCCAACAGCACCAAAGGCGTTTTAACAGTCACAGCTTGCTGCGGGCGCTCTACCCCCGAATTTCCTCGTTTCTCCTCCTTATAACCCGACTCTAGTTCCCTTCTCGAACTTTCAAATGGAATTACTAAAGTCGAGAAGTAACAACGTACATATCAACTGCGCGGATTATATTGTTCTAGCTTCAAGCTACGCAAGCCGTTGATTAAAAAAGCCACATTCGTCATGCTAACCCCTAATATCACCTCCGCAGCTTCTAAATTCTTATATAAATTTCGTGCTAACGCAACTGTGATCTCTCTTATCACATTACTTACTGAAGCTCGGCGCTGCATCCCTCCGCTGGACGTGTAATGTTGGCCACCCATTCTCTCCCTCCCTTTTTCATACCCATCGCACTCTTTTATGGTGTCCCTCAGCACTCGGGTTTTTTTCCCTCTCCGTTATCTCTATTCGGACTATACCTTCATCCCATTCTTTTCCCATAATGTGGATCGCTCGTACTCACCATACCTCTGTATATGTGGGAACCATCCGTTCTCTGGGCCACTACTCCTTCAGCCCTCCTTTACCACCTCGATACAACATAGGACACCGGTACAGCTATCACACCCCATGTGATAAATAATCACATAACTTCGCCATTATTATTCAATACGTGCTAATAAAAGTGGTTAACACTAAAACGGCGTTTTTTTGTTTATATCTTGGGAATGAAATGGATCGGAGGGCTCATATGTCAGGGACGACAATTGAGTAGAAAAATACGGTTCGTTAATCTGATATCAAAATCGGTAACTAATCGGGTAAATCGGGTCGGTCCCAAAGACGATCGGAACACGCCCCTTTAACTGTTGTTTTGTTGTTGTTGTATTGTTTGATGGATACTTCCCAAAGGGAAAATGGGAAAAAGCTACTCAATCACACCAAGCTGGTGAAACCATTCAACAAGCAAATTTGAAAGCAGCAAATGGCAACATTTTCACAAAATGTAATTTTCAATTTGCTTCAAATGATAGTCTAGTGTAGTGTAGGCCACCCATTGGAAGAATAGAGCTACATTTACACATAAAAAATATCATACTCAAAATAGATAAGGACGTTAATAAGAGGCTTAAAGACATCCAGGTAAAATTTGTAGGCAACGTTTATGTTCTTCAATAAGTAATAAACACATGTGTAATAACATGAATATCATAGACTCGTTAACTCATGATTTAAAACCACACGGTCACATGACCCCTGGTTCATCAAAAGGTTGCATGACCTGGGGAAACCTGCATAGTGGAGTGATGTTTTACTTGTGGAAACGCCAGTTTCCATTGTCTATGTTAATGTCGCAGAGACATGAATTATGAAATGGTTCTGTTTACCATAAGGACGCTGATTTGGTCAATCATTTTAGGTGCGGGTAAGTATATAAAGCTTTATACACCATGAAAAATATTGATTTGAAAAATCTTGAGGGAGCACTATTTTCAAATGTGCCAGTGTCTTCTTTAACTATCAAGATAATCAACCACATAGACTGCCTAGATAGAAAAAATTCCGAAACAAAGAAATAACTTTCTTACCTAATACAGCGACAAAAGCCTCTACCTGATAAGAAAACTGAGCTGTACCTTTATCATCTCACAGATACAAATAATTGGACCTTAACTATCGAAAAATACACTGAAATGTAGAGTAACACTGGAAATCTCTTAAAATCATTTGAACAAGAAATAGTAACACTTTAAAATTTTAGTTCGGCGTTTCAGAGGCGGTTCCCTTTGCATTCAGTGTATTTTCAGCATTGTATTGTTCTCTATAATGAGCATCAATCTCTGTACTGCAATTACCATAACTATATAGCAGTCATCTTTTTCAGTGTGATTGGTGTTTCTTGAGAGCGATTAAAAAAAACATTTTTCAGTTGTGATTATGAACAGCTAATGAAGCACCTTGTTTCACCGTCCAATTCAGTGCGACTAGGATCCTGAAGCATCCGTCGTCTGTCTGTCCGTCCGTCCGTCCATCGTCCATACATGCATACTACTAAAAATAAGGAATCGTCTGTCTGCATGGCTGTCTGTCTGGACATGGTCCGTTTGGCATTCATATGCTTTGACATATGGGGTGATATTTGGCATTAGTGTCGAACAAGTACCCTTTTCGAAGCCGATATTTCTGAACGGGAACCAGGGCGTAACAGGCGGGGGCACAGGTTGCCCCCTGATGACTTTGGCCCGAAAAAAATTGCAGAAAAATCATGCTAAACAGCCAGTTTTTTGCCCTCTGACTGGGAAATATTGGCCTTTTGACCCCCTAAGAGGGAGGAAAAATTTTGCCCAAGACTTGGAAAATTTGCCCCACAGAGCGGGGGTAGGCTCGATACGCCACTGACGCGAACAATGGACCAACTTATGCTCTTCAAAATCCTTGTTAGAAAGTAGAGTTTCCTAAACACAAACATTACAAGCTAACAAATACAACTTTATCACCCTGAAGCTTCATACTGAGATCCCAGCGTCCCGCAGCTCCAGCATTCCAGCTAAGGATGTTTACACATAGACAAACACTGAAGACAGCGTAGAATCTGGATCCACACAACAGATTCATTACACCCGCCAGCGCAATGTAACGTATGCAAGAAGGGAATTTCCCATGATCTTTACACAAATTACGCAATTGGCATTTTCCGACTCTTTGTCGATCCGAATGCCTGTTTTTTAGGCATGATCGTCTGTCAACTCGCACAAAGATTTATTCGAGCGAAGACTTGTTTTATAGTCCACGGACTCGGAACAAGATCGAATTTCTCATTTCTTATGCAAGGGAACTCATAACCCCTCAATATAATCAAAGAAAACTGGAATACCTAATGGCGTGACAGTAATCCGTATCATACTCGCTGTTGTGCACAGTTTGTATAGTTTAATTAGTCTGGAACTTGTGACCTCGGGAGGTGCGAAAACAGCGTCCCCCTGCTTGTCGTTTGTATTATTGGTAATCGAAGCGAAATAAGCGTGTGAAGGTGATTTTTGCGGGATTTTTTGACTTTCCACCTCCATTTTTTACTATCATAACGCCCTCCCTTTTGAAAAATCATTTCCTGCCCCTGGGTGTTTTATTAGGAGCAATACGGTATGTAGATTAATTAATATGCAGTTTTTTGGAAAGTCCCCTGTCATGGAGGAAAAAAGTTTTGTGCACCTATAAATCTGTTTCTCCTCAAGCAATAAACTGTGTTCTTACTGTAATAGTCAATATTCGCGTACAGTTTCTTTTTGCGAATTTGCCAAAGGCCGACAATTTCGCTAGGTTTTTTTTGTGCGATTGTCAAAATTTGTTAACAGGAAATGCCATTAACGTCCTAATTGACCCAAATATCAACAAATTTCAATCTCCCTGATAATGCTTTCATTTATTATCTTTTTTAAGTTCTTACTGATATTAATCTTTTTTAATGCTGCAACACACCGTTGCTGTTGCATATCTAATACTCTGTTTCGATCCCAACTTTGGGGGTACGTCAGCAACGTGTTAGGTTTTGCCACCCAAGACACGCACGTGAGTCGACCTTGAAATTGTCAGCATTTACACACATGGCGAACAAAGCGGCGCAATCCAAATGCTATAGAGCGAATGCAAAGTTGCTTCATGACGTCACCCCAAACTCAAAGACCGGAACAAGTATACCCGATCGAAGCTCTTTTAAACTAATTCTGGTAGATAAACACCATGTCCTGCCCCATTTTTCTTCGGGGCAGACTGCGCGGTTTCTTTTTGGTCGGGCTTTCGCCGTTATTTTAGTCGCGGTCAATCAAATCAGTGCGAACTTTTCCGGACCTCTAGGGCATTTCCCCCGATAGATGATTCCATTAAGCTAGATCCAATTGAGTTAATACAGATTCCAGTGTTTACTATGAAGTCATAAAGAATGCGGGTCCGAGAATTATCAACACAATCTTAAACTACAGTACCCTGTACATGTGAAAACCATGCCAAAGAGGTCATGGGTCCCAAAGTGAAATGCACATGACAATTCCATTAGATTTCAGAGGTTGAAGTTGAAGATCGTGCATATGTTTTTTTGTATCCCCGCCGGCCGCGGCCAAGATTTTATGGTCTTCATTGGAGTTTTCGTTTTTTCAATTTCCTCATCTCAAGTTTGTTTCTGGAAAAATGACAAGGTGTTAATTTAGTAGGTATTAGGTAATGTTGCAAGCTGTTGTAAAAATTGTACCCATGAGTCCGGATGCTGTTTAAGTACAAGGTTTCTGTGTTTACCATTTTGAGCATATTTCTGGAAGTACATTATTTTTTTCGCGAGTTTTCATTTCGCTGTTTATGTTTATTCGCGAAATTCGCAAAAATAAAGCCTCGCAAAAATTTCGTACTTATACAGTACTTAAAGGTGGTTGTTCCGATTTCTGTGTATTGTGTTCTCTTCTTGAATGAGAGCCTGGCACTAGCGTCATGACATACACCCCATCAAGTACCGTGGGAAACAAACTGCGGTTTTGATGTAGACTCAAATAATGCCTGTTGCAAAACCCTATTCAATACTGGGGCTTAATAAAAGTGGTTAACCCACTAAAACGACGGCGTTTTTGTTGTTTTATATCTTGGGATGAAATGGATTCTAGGGCTCATATTTCCAGGACGACAATGAGAAAAATACGGCTTTCCTCTGATATCAAAATCGTACTACTCCGGGTAAATCAGGGAGGTCCCAAAGATATCGGAAACACCCCTTTAAACTGTTTGTTTGTTTGCTTTTGTTTGTTTGTTTTGATGGATACTTCCCAAAGGAAACTGGGAAAAGCTAAATCACACCAAGCTGGTGAAACCATTCAACAATTTTGAAGCCGCATGGCACATTTTTCACAAAATGTGAATTTTCTTTCTTTCTCTTCAATTTGCTCTCAAATGATAAGTCTAGTTTAGGCCCTTGGACAGAATAGAGAATACATTTTACACACATAAAATATCATATCAAAATAGATAAGACGTTAATAAGAGGCTAAGACATCCAGGTAATAATTGTAGGCTAACTTTTATGTTTTCCATAACTTTAAAAATAACAATTTTTTATTTTTTTTACCTTTTTTACTTTTTTAGTTTTATTGATATTAAAACCACAAAGGTCACAGACCGGTCAAACCGGTGCATTCCATGGGAAACATGCATCATGGCGGGTGTTTTCCCCTTGTGGTTAAACGCCATTTTCCATTGTCTACTGATTAATGTCGCCAGCGACTTCATTATAAAACTGTTCGTTTACCCATAAGGACGCTGATTTGGTCTTAATCATTTCAGGTGATGGCTAATGTATATAAAAGCTTTACAACCATGCAAAAATATTGATTTTGAAAAATCTTGAGGCGCACTATTTTTCAAATGTGCCAGTGTCTCTTTAACATCTCAGATAATCAACCACATAGACTGCCTAGATAGACAAATTCCAGAAACAAGAAATAACTTCTTACCTAATACAGCAGACCAAAAGCCTACCTGATAAAACACCTGAGCTGGTACTTTATCATATCAAAAGCATACAAATCATGGACCTTAACTATCTGAAAAATACACTGAAAATTGTAGAGTAACACTGGAAATCTCTTAAAATCATTTGAACAAAAGAAAATAGTAACACTTTAAAAATTTTAGTCGTGGTTCAGAGGCGGTTCATTTGCATTTCAGTGTATTTTTCAGCATTGTATTGTTCTCTATAATGAGCATCATCTGGGTAGCTGGCAAGTAACCTTATACCATAACTTATAGCAGTCATCTTTTTCAGTGTGATTGGTGTTTCTTGAGAGCGATTTAAAACAACATTTTCAGTGTGATTATGAACAGGCTCATGAGATGTTTCAGTCCAATTTCAGTGCGACTAGGAATCCTGAAGCATCTGTCTGTCTGTCTGTCCGTCAGTCCGTCCATCCGTCCATACATGCATACTACTAAAAATAATGATATCTGTCTGTCTGCATGTCTGTCTGTCTGACAGGTCCGTTCTGGCATTCCATTATGCTTTGACATATGGGGCTGATATTTGGCATTAGTGGTCGAACAAGTACCCTTTACGAAGCCGATATTTCTGAACGGGAACCAGTGGCGTAACAGGCGGGGGCAGGGGGAGCAGATTGCCCCCCCTGACGACTTTGGCCGGGAAAAAAATTGCAAAAATCATGCTAAATCAGCCATTTTTTAGCCCTCTGACTGGGAAAAATTGGCCTTTTGACCCCCCTAAGAGGGAAAATTTCCCAAGACTTGGAAATTTGCCCCCTCAGAGCGGGTAGGCCCGATACGCCACTGACGCGAACAATGGACCAACTTATGTGCTCTTCAAAATTCCTTTTTAGAAAGTACTTAGTTTCCTAAACGTTTCCAGTGACAGTAGTAAAGCTACAGTAGCAATTCTGTGAATAGGAACTATGTCGAATTGTTGGTGTAACATGCCGAAAATGCAATGAAATACTTACTCAAGTTACTGACACACGCTACAGTCTCACGTTGATCAATGATCGGTACTGCTTTCGTTTACCATCCGGGATTACGCTGTCAAAATTTGCATTTGAATGTTGCGCATAGAGCAAATCGTATTGTTGTTGCTGCGCAGAGTTAAAATTAACATAGAGCCAAGTTGGCACAGCGAAGTGGTGATACCCCAGGCGGCACCATTGGAAATACATTTTTTTTTTTTTCAAAACAGAAATTTGAACAATTGGAGTACACATCTTTCTAAATTCTTTTAAGTCTTAACGTAACACTCGATTACTGAAAATCTTTTACTGATAAAATCCACTGCGTCTCGTGTACAGAATACTTCTGAGCTAGAGAATCTGCAACGCTAAACCTGTGATGTCATTGTCTTAGCACAGTGAGGTTGCTTGGTGACCGTTTCATGCTCTCCTTGCATGTAGCTCTGCAATATTCACAATCACGTAAGCTCCAAACGGAGCATGTTGAACGAACGTGAAAATTGCTAATGGGGATCGGCGGCCTGGCACAGCCGATACGCCATATGACCTGACCTCTATACAGGTCAGTGGCCATAGAGCGTCTGTTTCTCGATACCCTCGAGAGAATGTAAACACATGGCCGCTGCTGCGATAGGATCCCGGATAGAAGCCGACGAAAATTGCTGATTTTTCCTTCAAAGTGAGTAATCGCATTGATACTAACGACTGCAAAGTGCCTTAGTTAACATTAATCCCTGTAATATTGCTCAATGGGGCATATGTGTAATTTAACCTCTGCATGCATAGTTGCCTCTTGAAATGTGCATTTCATGTGCTCGCTGAAAACGGACATTGCCCGCAACGGTATGTTGTAGACCAGGGGGATACAACCCTAGCGTTGCGGTACCGAAACTAATTTTGCATGAAGGTAGGGAGGATAGCATTTGTTATCAGGGTTTCAGAGTGACCTAAGAGATCTGTCTGCGAGTCTGTCCGGCTATGCGTTTTATTATGCTTTGGTATATGAGGCTGATATTTGGCATGAAGGTAGGGGAGGACAATGTGACCTTTGTTTGCAGAGTTTCACAGTGACCCAAAAGGTCAAAGGTCATCTAAAGGTCAATTTGCATAGAAATGCCCTATGCCTACCAAATGTGGTCCAAAGGACCACTGACCTGAGCACAGAACAAATCTGAGGTCAAAGGTCACACACAGGTCAAAAGTCACACGGTAGTATTATTTTACAAAAGTATTGATGTCATTTGCATAGTGAAAAACAAGGAGCAATTTCAATGTGGTTTTCAATGATTTGAATTTCTTTTGTATTTCAGTTGTATTTCCAATTTTCAGAGGTGCAAAAATGTTCATGTTTCAGTGTTATGTTTCAAGTGTTTTAGTACAAAATTTAGCATGGACTTGGGATTAAAGGGACCATTTCGTGATCAACACACCTCAATTCCCCCCCGATTTACCTTTTATATCAGCTGAAACTGTTGGCCCAATAATATATTGTGCCTAGTTACGTGCAAATTTGATCTGCTCTGAAGAATATTAATTCATTTGTTATTTTCTTTTTCTGTTCGTAATGGGACAGAAATTATAACACATTGGCCTATGGAGGGCAGCACGATATAACTAATTAACTCATAACAATCAATACGCAACATCAGAATCAACTGAAATTTGGAAATTTCTTGGGCTATCTAGTGAATCATTAAAACTGATATTCTAAGGATCACAAAATACACCTTTAATGCCTTTGAGTTGGATTTTAATACATTTTGAAAAACAATACACCCAAACTTGGGCGTTGGCATTTTTTTAATTGACTTTTCTAAAAGCCACAGAACTTTCGCCAAAATTGTTAAGATTTCGGCTGCATTTTTGTTTGTGCCCAAATTTTGGGGGGGGGATTAAACGATTCCACTGTAAGTATTAATGTTGCATTTTTACATTTACAGAGGTTTTATTTCCAAGTCTCACTGGCAAATATTAGGGCAAGTTCAGAACTCTTTGAATGACCTACCAAATAACTGCTGTTGGATCAGGGTCCCCCCCAACCAATAACCAATCATCTGGGGACAATCTACATAAAGATAAAGGTACCTACTTAAATATCCATGTGAATAGCACCCACATTACTAACCCTAACCTTCCACACTGGCAACATGCCAATAAGGACATCCATTGTTGTCGTTGTGGTGGCTGGGAAACTGTAGTAGTAGTAGAAGTAAATCCAAGTTTTAAAATCAGTGTTTGTCCCCTGAGAACGGGGTGGCCAGATTTACCAACCCTCACACTCACAGCAAATTGCCCTTATCCCCGCCTTCCCTTTTGCCCATTCATTGCAATCATCCTTCTTCAACCCAATGTCCCTCCTACTCTCCTCCACCACTTCCGTCCTTTCCCTTCTTCCATGTCTTCTTTGGTCGTGCCACCATACCCCAAACTCGAGGGCCTTTCTTAGAACATGCTTAGCATCTCTCCTGAGCATGTGCCCATACGTACACCATTCACTTTTCTCAAATGGTCCACTGCTTCTTCCAAAGCCAACATCTGCATTGAGTCCTCAGTCCTCATCCAACACATCCCATATTGCTCTCACCAACGCTCTCTCTGTCCTCAAAAAACATCCCAAACTCATTTTCGCTCATTCAGACACCATGTCTCACTCCTGTCAGCATCGCCATCTCACACAACTCTTTACAACACCCTCCTTTCATCTTCAAAGGAAAATCTTTTCCGTAAGCAACTTTCCACATGCCCTGAACTTAACCCACCCAAACCTTTATAATACTCTAGTATACTTCACCAACGAGGCGCCTCGCCTTAACCATTTAAAATTTACCCGTCCAACAGTACGGAACTATCTTCACCAATTCCACGCATATACCACAGTGGCTCACCATTGATAGAGCAGATTCCCAAGGGGAGCTTTAAAATCGCTCTCCTACAAGTGTTTAAGGAGAGCTGTAGGGGACTATCATTCTCATCTCCTTAAAATTTCCAGTCCCTGCCTTCCTACAAGGCAAACTTAAGAAGAGCTGCAGGAGAGTGCAATAATGCACTAGGGGGAGCTGTAGGGAGTGATCGCTGTTCTTCTGTGGAGTGATCTGACAGGTGTCACATAATTGACAATTTGCAATGTTTTGAGGTGCTTGGTATATATGACCCTGCGGAACTCAATAAAGAATTAATGTACACAGGTCGGCTAAATTCCAAAAGGGTGGGTTTAACAATTTCCCTGCTAAAATGCATGTTTTAGTCAAAAGCGTAGGTTATTAATAAAAGCGTGGGTTTACACAACGGGTTTAGACTTGCGCGAACCAATTTCTGAGAAATTCAAAGCATTGCCTTCAGTCTTATTACTGAACAAAATGTTAACGAACATAAACATTAATTATATAATTACCCAATATCAGGGCATGTATTACATAATTGACAACATTATTGACCTTAGCCAGCCACGCCATTTTGATAGACCAACGACTTCCTGGTCATGACAAATACAAAGTGGTCAATGGGACCGGGGGGCGGGTAGAATTTTGAATGAAAAGCTCATTTTAGAACAATTTAACGTACGGTTCAGTTCAGAATATCATTTCATAGAAAGTTTCTGTGCACATTTCAAGCAGTTTTATTCTAAAACCATATTTTCTGATTTCGGTACAAAATACGCATGCAGTCTGAGCTAGTCTGAGCCTTAGTGCACGGTCCCAATACTAGAATGCGCTGTTCTAATCTGAACGGGGTTCTGGAGAGGTACAGTAGCCGAATTCGACCACCATCGATATAATAGGTGTGTTGGTGTACATGGCCTGGCGACTCGACAGAAGGGTGGGTTGCAACTTCTGTTATAAGCGTGTTTTTAATTTTAAAAAAGGGTGGGTTAAAATAAAAAGGGTAGGTTTCAAACACCACTGCAACTATGCTGTGGCATGTAACTTCACACTTTACATGTAAATTTTCAAAGTTACATGCAGTACTGGCATGTAATTCTAAATTGTAATTCAAAGTCAGTAAGAGACCTATTATTATTACCCATGCAGGGTTTCAGTTTAACCACAGTGTATTGTCTGTTCCACCTAGGGGTAGAAAGTAGCAAAAGTGCATTGTCAAGGCAACAAGAGATGAATGCAACTGGACAAAAGAGGAAAGCCGAAGAAGAAGATGATAGGAAAACAAAGAAACTAGCTGCAGGTGAGTTCACTAGGTAATTCCACTAAATACTTATTTGGTCCAAATCCTAGTCGGCCCAATCTCACTTGGTCTCATTTCCACTTGGTCAATCCCATTTTTTCCAAATTCTGAATGAATCCATCCCATTTAGGACAAAATGGGAATTGGACCGAGTGGGGTTTGACCAAGTGTGGTATTGGACCAAGATGCTGCTTTGCCAACTTGCCCTCCCGTAATACATGTAAAGTTACAATATAGTATATTTGACAAGCTCTGCATTTCACCCTGTTTGTGTTTTTGAAGATTACAGCGATTTGTCCTAATCCAAAACGAACAGCGAAAAATCATCCACATTCATATTTTTATACTTTTGTACTGCATGGAATGCGAACATAACCGTACTGGTTGCTTGTCTGTTGTATGAAGACAAGTACGTACTTTTTATCTGATTCTGTAATTTCTATACGTGCGTATCAAAATTCCACATTTTTTTTTTTTTTTTGAGATCAAAAAGCCTTTCCGGTGAAATATCACAGCTTTTCAGCGTGATATTTGCACCATGATCACTACCGTGTTGACCTCAACACAACTTATTGAACTTTGCTTATTCTGTACTCGTGTAAACCGCAATCAGCTGTTTAGGGCAGATTTTGAGATACTATCGCTGTATGTCTGTTTTGCGGGAGACGGTAATGACAATTTCCTCAAATACTTCATTTTTTTCACTATTTGGTGGTTTGTTTGGTAACATTAAGCGTTATATAATTGTACACACTAACCCTGTTTTTTAAGTTAAAAAAATGCATTTCCACATTTTTTGATTCTCTCACTTAGTCGCTGCTAATCCCTTTAATACTTTTTTTCAGGCATGTATATATTTCATAGCTATGTTGCTGAACGAAAAGGAGAACGAGAGGACATGCAGGATGCACATGTACTTATAGATGCTTTTTAACAGTTTCCAAAACCTCCCTCCATCTGTGTAAGTATTGCAGATGACAGCATTTACGATCCTTTTTTTAACTGTAACACATCACATGTTCCACCCGACAACACGATTACCAGCAACGTAACAGGCAAACAACATTCTTAGCTTTAGACTTACCACCGCAATTAGCAGAATGCATGGTGTAGAAAAGCGTTAAAGTCTCACTGCATTAAGCAGCAATGGGTCTCCTAAGGGGAACACGTCACACCAGCAATTAGCAGCATTAGGTTTTTCACTAGCGGTACGTCCAGGTGGTCAAATTGACCTTGCGCGCATCTGCCAAATTCAGAAGGTCTAACATACACTTGACGTTCGGGAAAGAACCCAAAGTACTTAGGGGGAACAGTGCGCAATGGGATCAGTTAAATGGCAGCTCTATCCCTAAGCCAAACACGGCTCGCAAGCAATTAGCAGCAGTTCCTTTTTTGGTGATCTCCTGATTGGAATGTCTACACTGGCTTTTTACCATCAATGGGCTCCTGAGGAACAGTCACACCATCAATTATCAGCAGTGTCAAACCCTATTTATCTCCCATAGTCCGATCAGCAAAAATCAGCAATGATTTTTTTTTTGTTTGCTGCTAATTGCCCGTCGACGTGTTAGGTTTAATTATTTTTGGTGGTATTCACTGTCAAATAATGCCACATCCGCCC
>JAMKCH010041559.1:0-13177 GCA_023653785.1 Ophioderma brevispina
AGTGTATCAGCATGTTTTGCGATAATAATTCCAAATCACTCAGACCTCGGGTGGGATTCAATGCACTTGTACTTTAAGGCTTTTGTAGTAAGGTATTGATCTGGCAAGTGAACGATGGTTAGCCGGGAGTAGCACTATACAATAACAATGGTCTGGTCTGTGAGCTGATTGCAACATGCTTTTTTTCAAGTTTGGTAAATGCTGGAGTAATGTCAGCATCCTTGTTCCATAATTGACACAAACTGCCACCCCCCCCCCCCCCGGACTGTTTTTACAGAATGTACCAACCAAAAATGTTTTTCAACTCGTGGAAGTGATTTCAGTTAAGGATTCCTTTTTCATTATGCATATTGTTTTCATGTTTTTATGTCCATTTAAGCTACTCAATACTTTGTCCGTGGGATACATGGAGGAAAACCATAGATAACCTTGAAAGCCAGGAGAAGAACCATGAAAGTGTTCACATTTTTTTATCGGATGCCGATGACAGTGAAGCTGATGAAAAATAATGAATGTGCTCGTGTTGTGGGACACAAAGATCGCGTGTCGTGTCTGCACCTGTCGGATCTTGTGCATCAGGCAGTGAATAGAAATCAAATCCAACCTAAGGGTACATGAGGCCATGAACCCAGTCTATGGTAGATTTTATGGTCATGTATTTCTTAATCTGCCTTATCTTTCTTTTTACTTCCAGAGCAGTCATACTATGATATTAAAGTGGTTGACATTTTCTTAGCACGAATCTATGGTGACACCTACTTCCGACCTAAGATGATGGGGAATGACAGAATTGCCCCAGGAATAGAGTAAGGAAGTATTGGCTGGCCGGTCGTTTTACTTACATGATGAGATAATATCTTACTTTTTTTTTTTTTATTTAATCAAAAGTTATCTGGATGTGACCTAATGTCCGGCATGTAAGCACGGTAAAACAAACCATACCATAAACGATAAGATCTTGTAATAGGGGGAAAATATACTGATGAAATCATGGGTCAGTGACAAAGTGCGGCGGGACACCACAACGGAATAAAGTCATGTGATACTGTACTTTATACCATAAGGTTGCTGAATTCTGAGTCGGGCAAGGCGAAGTGGTGATCACAAATTGCCAGCCCGACAAAACAAGCTATTTCTGCGAAGTTTGCGTTGTGACGGTGGAATTGTAATTTTACAAAATATTTGAATATTGCAATAACAGAAAAGAAAGTACATTTCCAAAAGTCTCATCCTCAAAATAGACTAATCTTTCCAAAATGAATGTTCGTGAGAGAACCACACAAAACTAGATTAGAACCTTTTTGAAGTCCTGTAGGAATAGGTTTTTATTCATGCTCTCTGACATTTTCTATAAAAGAGATGATCAAATCATACACTCACAAGCAACTTATCAAATCCTTTAATGTCTGTTAACACAATTATGTAGATATCTACATGTAGATTTGGAATGAATGCCAAAAGACCTGTAGCCATATGTCATTAGTATGGCTTGTGGTGGTGTCCCCGGATTTAATCAACTGAGTAAGCTGATCCGAGGCCCGTGTACCACGATACGGACTGGGGCGGATTGGGAACAGTCAGTGGGTTTAAACACCTAACCTACTCTTATTACGACACTGACTGCTAATTCACATGTACAGTTGTGACTCTCTATACAAGGACCGACGCTTAACATCCCCTCCGAAGTACGGGAATGGTTTCATGATTCATTTGCCCATTCCAATGAACCATGGAGGATAGCGGTATTTCTGTGTTTAATCATATAGTCGTATTCGAACCCCGGGATTTTTTGATAGATCTGCACCACAGGCAAGCACCCTAACCGCTAGGCCACGCTCTCCTTTAGACTTTAAGAACTTTAAGACTAAAGTTCCCAACTTGCTGCTAGTTTAAGACTCCCGTGCGGGCCAATTGACAAAATTTGCAGCTTTATTAGGTGCTTCGTTTATCCGCTGGTTATTTCACTTATCACTAAAGGATTCGGCGTTGGCCTCTTCGGTCTTTTGATAGAAATCCCTAAAATTCTCGCATCCACCGACCGCACGCACAAAATGGTTTTCCATGATTCTGTCCTGAATTGATCAACACCCAAACTTATTATTCAAAGCATTCAGCAGTGTATAACAGATTTCCCTTTTCAATCATTTATCAAACTGTGTGTATACCTTGGCAAGTCAAGTAGCTTCCTTGTATGATATCTTAAACTGCTTTAACATAAACCCATTTCGTTACCGCTGGTAATAAATAATTGTTCCAGTTTGTTCTGTTTCATCATCCCGATTTCGATTATCACGCCCCTCTGCATAGCGGTTGTTCCTTGGGGGAGTTTTTAATACACCAATTTTGATTTGATTCTGATTTTTTTTTTAATTATAGGGAAAAGCCCCCACAGAGTGCGTAAAAAAGGGTTGCGTGTCTGACTGTCGAAATTTTAACATTTTCTTCCTCATCGTTTATCGCAATACCCCTTCTGAAAGTTTCATAACTCACACCCAAACCCTAATTTCTCTGTCTGTACCCATTATATCCATATGTCTGGATACAAAGCTATTTTATATAAACCAAACTGACACGAAAACTTTTCGATAATCCTCTAATCAAGATGATTCTCTAGGTGTAAGGTGCTGGTTTTTGTTAGACTGTAATCTATAGGTATAGAGTGTTTTATTCGAACAGGAATTCTTTAATTCATATAGTTTATCAACATTGATTTATTTTTTTTTTTTTTTTTTTTTGACGCCGGGATGCACTAGGATTCATTTGCAATGTTTACCTGCGTGCTATTAGACTAGACGCTACTGTATAGAATTGGAGTTGTCGCTAACTAAATTTTATCTTCATCGAAAAAAAAATTAAAATAAACAGAGCTTTCAAAGTGTGTAAATGGGGCGCTTCTCGGGAATAACCACTCCTAAACTCTCTAAAAGTTGCTAATACACACAAGGTATGAAATGTATGTAAATTAAAAACAAACTTGTCTTTGTTAAAAAGCTACAGATGAACAAAAAGAACACCAATAAAAATTACAACACCAACATCAGTCACAGCAACAACTAAAGCAAAACATACAAATAGTCTAATCGTTAAAGAGAAGCCTTTCACACCATGAGAAATATTAAAAAAGAAACGACGGAAGAAGACATGTTAAGTGTAAAGTTGTAAAGCGGTGTCTATTTCCTAATCATATAAGTAGGAGGTGGAACCGAGCGATGAAACGATTTGCCTCACATGCGTCGGTTAAAATTTGGCTTTCAGAATGAGTATGAATGATGTATAACATGAGTAGTCACGTATAGCCGGGATATTACCTCACCAGGGAATGCTGAATAAAACACCCACAGCGGCTGGATTTAGACATAAATGTTCGAGTCGAGCCGACCGCAGATTTCCCGTTTTTTGTTCTAATAAATTTACTTAATATTTTAAAAATGATTGTAGGGAAACATTAGAGGCACTCACCCAACGCTGGTGTAGTAGTACTTGGATGGTCGAATCCATACCAACGCATTGTTTTATTCGGATAACAGCATTAAAGTGACAAAGTGAAGAGGTCATCGTAAAGAGACACTGCATGGATTGTCAAAATTGAATTCGTGCATGACTTCCCTATTCTAGGTTAGTGAAATTGAATACTTCGAGCGAAATTTCGTGTCACTATGCGAGGAAAGGGTCACAGGATAACATATTAAATTTCCCCAACTAGTAAAGGGTGAAAATAAAGTGTTCTAACACATTATAATTTGTTCTTGTTTTCGTTGACATTATCCAGGTTTTTCTGATAAAATCAGGTAACTTACCCCAATAGTTTAACATCTATAAAAAACGGTCAAGGGCATCCACGAGCGAAGTTTAACAATGCTTCAATTCCGTCGATAACTATCTGTTATCTTGACTACACGTAAAAAAAACACACAAAAATGTTGTGTTAAGAAGGGGACAGGTGACAAATGGGGGTAACATTTTTGCACAGAGTTTGTGGCAAAACTACACAATGTAGGTTGTGCGTTTTTGACAAAATACCACAAACCAATTTGACTTAACCGATCATTTTCGAAATCGCGTTAACTTCTTTATCAGATCAGGGTGATGTTCAAAAGTTATCGCCTTGTAGGTATGAACTATTGTCAAAACTTTAAGAGCACAATTTGAAACCAAATTTTCGCATAATATGTATCATGAAGAACGGATACAATTGTTTCAGGCGATAACCTTCACCTTATACCCTTACAGCTGTAAACGGAATGGATCAAGCTTCAGTTGGTTAACACCTGCCTTACTGCATTCAAATTAGTAGGCGACCCTTCTTGTAATCCAATGCAGGGGGGTGACTGATGCAGGCAATTTGTCTGATACTGCTGGCTGGTGATCATACACGTTTAAAGCCCTGACCTATGTACAAAACATGACAATAAAGTTCTTCCAATCCGCAGAAATGAAATGTCATGTTCATAAAGGTTATGAACATTGGCACCTTCTGTATTCAATTTGTTGACACTTGTGAGATTATGAACAACAAATGTAAAAGGTCATTTGATTCGTATCCTAGTTTTAGTAATAAAAACAAAACGGAATATATTGTCAGTTGACGGCTTTGCCATAAGGACGTGTGTGTGTGCTGCTTCCTGTAAGTAGTGTAGAATATAGTGTAAGTGGTTATCAGATCTGCTCTCAGCTGCTCCTACCGCTGACGAGCAAAAGGGAAAGCGACTGCGTTTTAATTTGTTACTAACAGTATAACAGCTTCTCCACTATCAAAATTCCGGGTATATTAAGGCGTGTAAAAGAGCAGAATTATTAAAATAAGACTGGTGAAGATTTAACAATAAAAAAATAGAATGGTAGTAGTTTATAATGAGGAAAATATATTGGTGCAGACATTTAAAAAAATCTGACTTGATTTCAAAGTTTACCCCGGGCCTATACTAAGTTAGCCCTTTTATTTACAACGTTCCCACATTTCCCCGATGTGAACAAAACTTCTGATTCAGCACCCGTTAAACTATGAAAAAAAAACCTCTTCAATCCTTCTTCTTCTTAATTTCGAGAATTAGTTCAACGGTATTAGGACCCAGCATATAGCGTGCATATGATCTTCGCAAGAGTCTGACCACAAAAATGTTGCATTATGTTTAGGCAATATTGACCTGCTCTGATGACCCAAATATTAATGATGCAAACTTTGAGGGGACGGGCGTTTATTGACATTAGACGGGGATGAGTATAACACGGCAAGTATTAAGTTATAATTATTGCAACGACGTTTAGGAATTCTTCAAGGTTGAAAGAACTCGTTTTTAAACTATTAACTAAGCAAAACAAATTATAATTGGACAAATTACACACCAAAACCAGGTTTGAATTTCATGATACACCTTAGTTGGCCAAAGGTCAAAGGTCGGATTTTTGGAAACAATTTTTGTTCATCGATAAATATATCTTTTGTGCTTTGTGCTTCATATCTCTATCGTGAATAAATGCAAACAAACAAGAAAGTTATTTGGCCTTTTCTCATTTTTCTGGATCCTGGTTTGTGGACTTATTACAATGTTGTGTTAACATGTTTAATGTACTAGATTTGTACAATTGGCCTTTTGGGGAGCCCTCTCAAAATGAGGCCATAAACTTGAAAATGAAATGCAATGGAATTCGGGGATTTTTGTCATGGTGTTAGTATAAAGTATAAATAATATTCTAAAAAGTTACAAAATTTTAAGTATTTTTTGTTTCATAGGGGAACAATAATTTGACTTCACACTGTCACAAAACAATTTGAAACAATTCTAACAAATCGGAATCATTAGAAATAATTACCCCATTTTTGGCCGGTGGTGCAAAACAAAAAAGTGGTAGATTATAGCGATCTATATGTTGTTAATCATTAGAACGAGATTAAAATATGTCTAACATATTTCAAGTCATTAAAATATAATGTTTACATTTTCTTCCGGTTAATTCCCCATCCTTTTCCCTATCTCAAAACTGCCTCAGGACGCGAGAGTTGCTTCAATCGAGATTTGGAACCAGCAAGTCAATGTTGCCTACCCGGACCATGTGCAGACTCTTTGACAAGAATCATCAAATGGGCACTACTGCAGGAAAATATGATTTGCATTTATGACCTACTATGGATACATATGTACCAATGTTGCCTGAAATTTTTGATTCACTGTCAACATTATTTCTACTCATTTGCGGACTTGCATATTTCTCTAACTTTGCACTTGATTGGATGTTTCTCACACAGTGGCTGCCTGGAGGCCGCTTTCTTGGCTTGTCTTGCTTCGACAGTCTTTTATTTGGTGTGGCACAGATGAAATAGGTTATTATTACAAGGCCAGGATCTTAAATTCTTCCTGTAGCAGCTATCCCCCCGCTTGGGGACGGGCGGTGGTGGGGAAGCGCTTGGCTTCGGGGACCCCCCCCCCTCTCAGCTGCATGCTTTTTGGCACTTCTGGCCTTTCTACTAACTCCCAAACATCTTGTTGCTTCTTGACAGCCAGATTATGAACGTTGCTTCAAGGGCTGTTTTAGAGAGTTCATCTACTGCTTACTTATTTTCTTGTTAGAATGTACTCAATTATTTAAAAATGGCTGGATTTGTTGGGTTGGTAAAGCCCCTATAAAAGCCTAGCTTCACGGGAAAATACCGTTAAAACCAAGGACCATCTTCATATACACTTGAAAAGTGTTTCTTCCATGCTGTTTTCAATCTAATATGCACAACTTGGTACATTATGGTCCTTGGTATCTCCCTGTTCCATCATTGCCATCCCATAGGCCATCATTCTCTACATATATTTTTATCTGACAGTCTCTATTTGATAGAAGTTCTTCTCTAAATATGTTTTTTACGCACTCTATTTCTTACTTTGACCTAATTTCCTTTTCTTTTCGTTTGTTCAAACTAGCTTTCTTGTCTTACGTGTCTTTTTCTTGTACATTTAGCTGTCCCCCTCCTACACATATTCGAATTAATCTTATTGCTGTCATTCATTTCTACCAATAATTATGTAACTATTTAAGAAAGGCTATTACTATGACTTTTTTTTTTTCCGTAATCTTAATCTGGAGAGCAGCTTATATACTTGTAGTTTATGTTTGCTGTGGTTGAAATTAATCATAGTCCGCGGCAGGTATCATAGTCCGAGCTCCCTAGACGACAACGGGAATAACGCGTGAAACTAATGTTGCGTGGCAGAGTCGACGGAATCGATTGCCCTATTGTTCACCATTGTTCCCGGGCTGACTGTGAGCCCGGAGGACCATAACTCCTGCCACAAAAAACCGGTTTAAATTGGATTTGTACTAAAAATCTCTAACACTAAAGTCTCTAAAATAAGAAATGATTGAATGAAAATTCGCTTTATAGTCGCGGTCTATTCCACTGATGCTATACAACCGATATACCAGAAATGCCGTTTTTTGTTTTTACTCTATGTCAATATCCCTTAGACGGAATAAAGCTCACACACAGCAACTAATTATAATACTAATACAATACATTAGATACACGTCGTGCCGTGTATTAGCCACTGCCACTTAAGAAATAGGAACTTTATTGTATAAGTAGTAAGTGCGTTAATAATAATCTTTTGTAATTTTTATGTTTCATTCTGGATAAAATATGAGAATGAATGTCATGGAATATTCTCTCTTTTTTTAAAGAAAAATATTCATATAATTTTCATTTGTATTGTGAAATTGCACTATTCCACTCCTTCAAAAGATGGCTCTTAGAACATAATTGTAATTAGTCCATAGTTTAAACTAACTAATTTTAAAAGATATAATGCATTTGGAAGTTTCTAATGTAGCTTATTTTCGTCTATAAATATGCCACTAACACCTATGTCAGCTACTGCCAGCTATTGTTTTCAACGAAATAAAGCTCAGGTCCTTCGTGTATAATCTCGCTTAGTGATCAGTCGAATACAATGACTGTAGCAAAAAAAAAAAAAAAAAAAAAAAAAAAAAAAAAAAAAACATTGGATAGATACTAGTTTTTCGCATGCAACTCTATTTAGATAGTTTCGTTGTCAGTTCCTCATGTATTAATGTTAGGATATGTAAGAAACGATGCATCTCTCCAAACCCTTCATGTGCTGCTTCCCCCGAAATCGAAACAATAATAAGTTGTGATTTTCGGCTAAACGCGTGCAAGATCATGACTTCTGACGCAGCACCCTTCAGCAAAGATCCAAAAGTCTAACTCCAACGCCTATTCTTACGCATGTCTATTCAAAGTCACTCTCCTGTCCCAAACTTCCATAGACAATTGTAAGACATGGGCGTTCGCGTTGTTAGACTTTTTGTGTTCGTCGCATCCTTCTCATTGAAATGACCCGCCCATCCTAGCTGAATAGCAATCCTTAGGTCGCCGGTCGAATCCCGCTGTCTGGGTCGGTGTGAGTTGGAAGTGGGTGGGAAAATTGGATATGTGATAGATCGTGGTTCTGTTAGCGAGTGCATAGAATTCCTGTATGGTTAGATTTGACTAAATTCTGTGTCTGTACTTCATCTGAAACAATACTAGCGAGGTTTAGATTTCATTCCTGGTGCATGTACTTGTACGACCAAAACGCAAATGCCTTGTTTTGAACAATAATGAACAAAAGAATTCCGCATTCGAAGTGTAAGAACAAAGCACACACTCGGCGCAGCTATCTACAACCCGTGACTTCACTTCATATACAGGCCACTCGGCGTATATGCAACAATAATCTTCCCATGGCATTCCCCCTTCTTTTTAGCTGGAAGCCAATACGCAACCGCCGACAATATTCATCTGCTAAAAGCCAATGATAATTGGCGCTACGCTACATATAGAGTAGGATTGCGTTCACTTTTTAGTGCGTATCAGTGAATTTTGCGTCTGTCATAGGTTCCGTCAAACTCTAGAAAGAAGCTGCTTGATATAATGCAGGGCGAGCTTCACTTGAATTACTGTATCTTCAATCCGTAGAGCGTAGGTTCTCTGATTTTAAAATTGGCATTCAAATACCATGATTAAATGGCAGACGTGATTTTTTTTTTTTTTTATCTATTAGCGCGCGGTGAACTTTGTGTTGCGCTTTGGCAAAGTGTGTAAATTTACGCATGTTGCTCACTTCTAAGTAATCAACCATCGCGATATTCTTTTCTGTGAGAGGTTTTTTAGTGAAAAGAAGTGTACCTTAGACATTTGATATTACAATGTGATTTTAGATGTATATCAACATCTACCACCTGTGCTGTGTATGATAGCTTGAAATTTGGCCCGTTAAATCAAGTTGAGTTGTGACCGAGGCATGTAATTCCGAGACCACATACTGTTCATATAGCTCGTCTTTAAATTGACAAGGTCGACAAGAAATAGACACCGAAATCAAGCATAAAAGTTAGAGATTAGACAGAGGACAAATGTTCAACCCATTTTATTTAACTGCATATGGGTTGCACTTCCGTTGTAGTGCATAATGAGTGGGGGGGGGGGGTCTAGGGGCCCATGCATTATATAACCACTTTCCCAAAGGATATTCTATTACATGAATATCATAGACTCATACTTATTGGTATTAAAACCACCAAGGTCCAGACCGTCAAACAGAGTGCATGTCGTAGGATTCAACTCCGGCGTGTGTTTTTTTTTTTTAAATTTGGATCTTATGTATATAATGTACATAATAATTACGTCATTTTATTTAAAACTCATTCTGTTGTAGGCCACAGGGCGCTAGCTGATTTGGGTTTAAGTCTTTCAGGTGAGGGCTAATGTATATATAAAATACTTATTAACTTAAATACGTATTAGAATATTCTGCATAAGTGTTTTGGTGTATATATCGCTTAGTGTCGCCAACAATTGAAATGCGAATACTAAGGGTATATTGCTCAGGTGCAACAACAGTGAAAATGTGGCATGTTTGGCGACTATGAAAATGGTGCCATAGCCTAAAGCCTGGATTACTACACGTATTACATAAAGTGTATGCCCCATTCTGGAGATTATAATTCATTACGTTAAGAAAAAAATGTGAAGCCAATGTCATACGACACAATCCTTGCGTTGGTCTGTGTCCTAATACTCGTATCAATTTCGCATTTAGCCTACGGCGGTCGAATATTCCTTTTTAGTGTGGCGAGCACAATGGCCACTTGTCTTGTTGAGCGATTTCTCTCAAATCTTGTCACATGTAGAGTATGGTAATGGGCGGTGTTCCTAAAGATGAGATTCGTAATTTTGGTGATTGTTATCTTATTATTTGGGAAGGTCACCTTTTCGTGGACAGCAAATCCGCGGTTTTTAATTTGAAAGTCTTATAAGGACAACCCTTGTAATATTATATTTTAAATTTTAACAACAAGCTTGGGCTCTAGAAATTATCATCAGATGGATTGGTTTTGTCTTTATCTTGTAAACATTGAATGCTAAGCCATCTTTGCTGTTGACTGATACTAGCTAACGATGTGGCTTGCCCTTGCTGTGTCTCAAAGTTTTCCCAGAGGGACTGATCAAAGAAAGCAAACACACACTATTAAAAGATAAAGCTTGACATATGTTAAAATTTTACTTGATAATGATTTTTCATTGAAATTGAAATTGAAAACATACGAGTTGTACTTGGTTGTTATAAACCACCAAGAAAATTGACCTGCGTAGACATTGTATAAATATGCATTGATTTACGACTTTAACTTATCAGACGGTAACCGATGTACCAAAAGTCAATAGAATTCATTGGATTTGGGGCTTACACCTCAATATATACGAGTAAATAATTTGCATTGGTTTCAGGCCAAAATCTTAGAATTTACAGAGAAGAAAAAAAAAGAGGACCCGATTGATTGATAAAAGTTCATCTTGATTGAATGACGTCATCCCAACGCCCAAACGATCGTTTCATGATATTTCCGATCCGGTCTGATATAAAGAGCCTGATATAAATTTCAAAGCCTTAAAACCCTACTTTAAAGCCTTCGGATACTGTAGTTGACATTAAACGACTCTCTTGCTATTTAACTATAAATTTGTAATTTAATATAAAAAAAATATATTTGTTGGTTTTTTTAATATGTTTATTATAATTAGTTATTGTTTATTCGGATTTGTATAAAATGCTACCGAGTAGTAGTCATTATAATATTTCTACCTCGTGTGCAAAAGAATAAAATATTTCGACCTTTTCATTCGAAATAGATTGGCAATTTTCAAATTTATGTTTTAATTATTTATTTAAAATAACTTTTTCAATAGATTTGTAGGGCCTAGGTAAAATTGAAGCTATGTCAACTGTATGATGTGACATTTATATCGGGCCAAAATGCCTTTAACACCACCTATCAACACTTAATGCCTTGCTACTGTTTTATCAGATCAAAAAATGTCTGTTTTAATGTCAATCATCAATATCGCCATGTTACTACTGGGGTAATTTAAGGTTAACAATCAATAGTATCACAGTAGTGAATATGACATTGCAATATGCATTATCCGCTTTACCGAGCGCTAACTGTTTGGTGATGAGTGTGTACAATATCAAGGCTCTCATATACGTCGAGAAAACATAGGCTTAAAAATCGGAAGAAAGTACCTTAGCAAGGGAGAAATCGTACCATTTGAAAAATAACCAGAAGCCGAATTACAAGTATTTTGAAGTAACCTTTGACGTGCTCAATAGACCTGAAAGGAAAACGGTTGATTCGGCGGGATTCCCCGTCTTTTATTTATTCATGGAATTACAGCTCCTATTCAAGAGAGTTAGAAGACTCTTTTTGGTCGTTCTATGCTATATGGACTGCAGAAGCCATTAAAGGTCCCAGGAAATGCAAATAGAATTGATGTTGTTTTTGTCAAGTCTTACAAGGAGGGACAGATCGTTCAATTATTTGGGTGGTTATTAAATCATTGATTAAAGCTATTGATTTTTCAGAGAGTAATAGAAAATTCCAGATGACTGGTGTGATCTATTCATGGCACGACTGAAAATCAATAGTTTCACTAATGATTTCACTGGTAGTGTATTCTTTTTGTGGCCCTGCTTATTGGAATTGAATGCCCAGTAAAGATTTGGGACCTAGGTTTATATCATCTTATTTCCTGGGCCCTTTACTCCTGAAATTTGATCATGAAAATACATAACTTTATAAAAAAAAAAACGCTCAATTTAAAAAAAAAAAAAAAAAAACATCTTATTTTTTAAATTCAAATACTTAGTTCCCCATGTGACAAGGATGAATTGTTGTTAATATTCTCTCGGGGCAAGTATAAAAACAAAATAAAAAACAACAAATACTTTTAAGTGTTTACTAGCATGGCGTTCTAACCAATTCATCTAACAACATTTTGTGATAGAAAGGAATCGTAAAATCATATTTATTAAATATACCGACATGTTTGGCGTTTTGTCGAAATGGGCACCCAACCCGCCGCCTTCATCGACGACCAAAGCCCTATTTACCACGTTTACGCTAGACTTTAGATTATTGAAGCGACGCTGCTAAAATTTGGGTCTACCGGAGAGCGAATCGAACCGGGAAAAGTGTAAGGCTTTTTTTAGTGAAGTAAAATCGCAGTGGACTCGGGTTCGCGTGGCCTCTGTGTCCACCCCTGGCTTATCAGCAAAGAGCCGTTCTTTAATGACATTTTACGAACAATTGCTCTTAACGTGTAGTTTTTATTTTTTTTAAAAGGATTATATAAAAATATTTTTGTGAGACACCTTTGTAACACATCGCTCCTTTGTTAGTTTGTTCCGGGTTGTATACATTTGTCGAGTTTGAGTGAACAAGTTTGTGACAATAGCTTATCACCAAACTAGTTTCATTTTCCAAACAAATTTATAATAAACATATACATACACTATTTCTAGAAGTACGCTGCGCTGTTTTGATGTGGGTATAAGCTTTTATTTTACTAACACATGGACGCTTGTATTCAGACTCGTATTTGACATAATATTACGTACAATTCCATCCCCTTAATTTTCGTACGGCGATTTCTCAAGACAAAATTTCGTTTTGTTATTTCCGAATAACTCTAAACCTATAAAAGTGTTATGTAGGGAGCTTACAACTAAAAGTATTTAAAACACATTAGTTTAAGTGTTATTAATAATTAAAAGCGCACTGATGATTTAAGTAAATTTATTTCTCCTCTGACCATTGCCACCAGCCAGAGGCTTAATTTCCTAAATGACAT
>JAMKCH010041560.1:0-20609 GCA_023653785.1 Ophioderma brevispina
GATCACCAAGTTTCCTGGATATCTTTTGGTAGATGATAAATCTCTTCCGGTCATTTTCCTACTTTTTTTCCCTCCTGGTCGGTTGCTTTCCGTGATGATAGAATGTGGCAACGCATTGACAAGCTCGGTCGATCTTATTATTTATACCAAGGCTTTACATTTTTCCACTTTTGATAATTATTTAAATAACAATTTCTGCAAACACCTTCAACACCACACCAACAAATTTGAAACATTTAAAATTAAGCAATAAAAAATACATACAGACTGTCCCAAAAAAACTAATACAATCAAAGATTAATTTTTTTGGCCCAAAAAATTTAAGTTCATATCAACTGGAGTCTTACTGATTCCTTTTTAGGAGTGTTCCAGCTTCGTGAGATTTTAGTTTGGTGTAATTTGGGGGGTTGGTTCAGGATTATGGCTAATTATCTGAGACAGTTGAAAACCGTTGGGCCAGTGTCGGCTATCTGATATCTACATATTTGCCATTGAAATCACCTTCAGAACATTCTTTAGTGAAAATTAAAATAAAAAGTAGGTATAAAGTGGCTGCTGCTTGTGATATAACATAATTTATAAAACTTTATAATGTTCAAAGCAATTGTTGCTATAAATACAGTTAGCATGGGAAATTCAATTCCAACAGTCTTGTTGTCTCAGCTTTTACTCCAGGTTTCAGCAGAACGTAGAAAACCAAAAAACACCTTGTTGAAAGTACCTAGAACCTTTGACCAACCACCTTTCCTGAATTGCTCCTTGTTGAACACTTGCTTTCTTCATCATCTTCTCCCTGGCATCGTTATAGGCAGTGGGGAATAGGGGAAGGGTAAGTTGTCCCTCCACATTAGAGCGTATCCATAGCATTTGTCCTTTAACCGACTTGTAGAAGGTTACATTATTTTCACATCACAGTCATTCCCGCAATATTTTCCATCATTTTCAAATGATTATTGTCCCCCTGAGAGTATGTCCCTCATTTCACCCAGCAACATAATAATTTTCTGGTGCTGTCACTGAAAAATAATATATGATTAGTTTCAATGCATGAATAATACATTCACTTCTGATCTGTACAAATTTTTTGTTGAAAAGGGTTTAATCCCAGAATAATGCTACACAGCTACCACAAAACCGCCATTACCTTAGTTCTTGAACCTTCAGGTGAACCTGGCCCAGTGGTATTTTATCCTTGTGTTCAACTGACAAGATCTCCGCTTAGGGTCCAACAAATTGGATGGAAAAACTCGAGGATTTAGGCGTGGATCTTGTCTAACAATTAAAATCTACTATCTGGGCAAAATGCAGAGTTATATTTTTTATGAATTTTACGTTTGAAGTGTATGTTTTATTGGGACAGTCTGTACAAATTGACTTATTTTGTCTTATTTTGGAGTAATCTCTTCTCTGTTTTACTAGCCATTATCTCAATTGGGGATGGAGCATATTATGTCTTTGTTTTCTGAACTTTTCATACCATATAAAATCTTAATTTTTGCCCAAATTGTTTTGTGTCACTGACCCCTTGACTTGTGATCTACAGCATGTAACTCAGTACTCCCAGTGCCACCAGTAGGACGGTGGATTGTATCACGAGCCCGTGATTGGCCGTACTGCCTTTATAATAGATGTCGCAACTTGTTTCCTTTTTGTTGGTGGCTGGCTAGATGTCTTGCATTAATTGCTCCCTCCTCCTCTTTTTCTTTTTTTTTTTTTTTTTTTTTTTTTTTGCATATTCTCCCCTTTCTTTTTACCCAACAATTGCGGCTTTTGATAGTGCTTTCTACTGGTCATCTGCACTGCATCAGACTGCAAAGCCAGGCAATTTTCACCCTGGTTGATTCCACTTCAAAATTGACCTTGCTGATACCTTGAAATCTTGTGGAAATCTGCTATGCAGCATAGACAAGTGGGGTGAATAGTCTCATCATCAGTGGTTCACATCAATGCCATAATGTTTCATGAATGTCATCTTTATAGGAGTTTTTATCACTGACCATGTTTTTCTTGATACGGAATGTTGACAAACATCTTGGCCACAGACAGGGCATAATGCCCAAGAAGCTTTCAAATGAGCTTCCTTTTATAATCTAAAACATGTAAATGATGCCAAAAAAATTTTTGGAAGGTTTCCATAAGGTGCACCCACTTTTGGTTATTTTTGGTTTTGCCCATAATACAGCTCATTTTTGAAGATCACTGGCAATTTAAGCGTACTTTTGGGAACTGAATTCAATTTTCAAAGTGTCCAAAAGATTACCGGCTAGTTATAATTAATCTTTTTGCTTGTTTGTGTGTGTGTGTTATTTAAAGGCTGACTCAGATTTTCCGATGAGGGTGCACTAATTTTTTTTTAAATTGTGTTTTTTTTTGGCATATAGGTTAATGTTTGTCCTACACTAATCACTGTGTGAATAACCAAGTCAATCGAAGTCCTTCATATAACTTTGTTATAAAATACAATTTTATTAAAAATTTCCGGATCCGAATTTTTGTTATACCCTCTATCCTATGGCATTGTTATACTGTCCATAAATGCTTACTGCATAAAACGGAAACTGATTCATCTGTAACCACTTTGGATTGCGCTTTTAGGTTGACTATCTTTGGTTCTAATGACTATTTTCCAAGTCACCTACCCAACAACTCCTATATTTCAAAATCTGAGTCAGCCTTTAAGGGACTTGTGTTTCCAATACAACCTTACAATTTGAAATCATTGCCTCTTCTATTGTCATATCCTGGGGTATGGTTCTCATGTTATCTAAAACCGTTGTCTTTTCCAAGAACATCCATTGCAGTTTTTGCAACCACATAGAGTACGCTTATTTGATGTGTTTGCAGATATTTATCTGGGCAGTCTCAATTGTCTGACCCCCCCCCCCCCCCGGAATCATCACGGGGAGTCCATGGAAGACCTTGAAAGTAGGGTTAGTTTTCCTTCTTTGAGATACCAAGTAGAGACCAAATGAATACGATTTCAAGGAAAGAATTCTATTGAACAGGAGTGTGTATGTCAGAAAAGGCATATTGTATCTTTCTGGCACAAAAAACAGCACAAGGACACTGTTATAATTGAAAGCCGAGTGGGGTGACAACTTTGTTAATTATTTCTGTAATTTGTGACTGTGAAAGTAGGTGTGAGAGGGTGTTCTTGTGAATTTGGCCAACTAAAGTTAAACAATTACTATGGTCTTATTACAAATCTTGATGGGCATGGACTCAGTCAATTTAAATTAGCTTTTACACTTTAATTATCCGGGTTTGTTTCGGCACGGCACGGTGCGCCCGGCCTTTTTGTACTAAATTTAAAGGGCCCCCGCCGGTCAGCTGTGCATTGAAGTACGTGTGACATTGCACAGCGTGAGTGAGCTGTTCCGCCAATTGAATGAGGCCGCGCGGGTTAATTGAACATTTCTCAGTATCAGGCATCTAAAATTTTCAATTCATACATGATCGATCTGGCACTTTTTCTATATTATTTAAAGACTCACCTGATTCCATAAATAAGCATTTTCAGTAGAAATTAAGTCTGATCCAGGTGGCAATTTTGCAGACAAGATTTCTCCTTGACAACCATGACAAAACTGGGGATTTTCGTTGACTCACAACGGCAATCCATTTCGTATGAGGCCATGCAAATTTTTGTGAAGACTTGACGAAATATGAAGAATGATCCCAAGAATTTGATAGTCTATATTAAAAAACTATTAATTTAAATTTCAAGGGTCACAAATATTACAGGCAAACTGAACATTGGCAAAAATGTTAAGATATGTGGCCTCCTATGCATAAAAATATTATGGTATAGATTCTTCTAGTGATAAAAAAATGATATAAAAAACTATACGTACCCAAAAACGTACATTTAAATGTTAAAAAAAAAATACAATTTTAGCATTTCAATACCAACCATTGCTTGATTTGTAGTGTGTTAGTTATATATTCAGACGAAACCTTTCCATACATGGCAGTGTGTCGTTGATACATGACCCTATTTACCTCCCCCTAAAGACTTCACATTGAAAATGTATAATTTCTGACACAACCACCTCAAGTACAATACCCACTGGAAAAAAATGCCCTCTCTGATCCTCTGTACCGTGCCTTGATGATTCGCCTGCCGGCTCGTTGATGGTCTTTTCAAAGGCCTAGGTGCGCAAAATCTCGGTTGCCGGAGCTCACTGATAACTTTACCTGGAAAAATCCACAGGTTGGTTGGCGGTGATGATTCCTCTGGAGTGGGTTTTGAATGGGGCGGGTGATGAGATGTCATCATTGGTTAGAAAAAGCAGATGGGAAAATATCTTCTGCCACAGGCAAAATGCCTGTCTCTTCATCTTTTACTTGAAGCTTGTCCCATTCCTCTGCAAATAGGGAAAGATCGAGGATGTCTTCTGGGGCTGCTTCCCTGATAGGACTGTGGGAGAGGTCTCCCACCACATGGGGCCCTTGCCCTCTGTGCAGCAAACCTTCTAGTTTTCGCCCCTTCGGATGGTAGAGAGTTCTTCCTAATCCCCATGTCAACTTGAGCACATTGCCATGCCACTTTTGCAGCGGGGATGGGGGGGGGGGGGGGCTAGATGTGTTGCTGTGCTGGTAGAACTTCAGGCCCTACACATGTAGAGCTAGTCTCCCCTACAGCTCACTACTTGTAGGTGGCGTGGTGGGGTGATAGTTGCACCTGTGCTGGTAGCTTCCCGAACTCTGGGGGTAGATGCAGCCATTCATAACATTGTGATTATTGGGGTTAAGGATACACTTCCGTTCATGATTCTTGACTTTCTTGAAGTAGCAATTGTCCCATGGACAGTAGGATGGCATGTGTAATTTTCTCTTGTGTTCGTTGACTGTGCTGTTATAAGGCCCTCTTGTCTCACGTGGAGAAGGTGCATTCCGAACTCGTAGCATGTAAATGGTTGCCATGGCAATGCACCGGTGAAAAAGCTGTCTGTGCTTAGGCATTGTCTACAAAAGAGGGGAAGGAAAAGGGAGAGATAATTAAGTGTCATAAATATTAGTTATTGTTCTCTATACTACTAATAGAGCAGGAGCAGGATTAAGGATTCCGTTACCTCCCCCTACCGAAAAGGTTTGACACCATTTCAAATGGTAGTTATGTTAATTGGACCCTCTACATCAATCTAGGTAGGTAAAAAACCAAAGTACTCTCAATTGTGGTGTCACTTTTCTTTTTCAATAGGGGCCAATTAAGTTTTACCAGGGTTCAAACGCTTAAAGCCCCAATCATGTTGAATGTTCTGCCATATTATCCATCTAATCATAAGGATTTCCAAAAATGTATAGTTTTTTTACCACCTCGGACCTGTTTTGGAGTTTATAAGGGTAAAATTTGCTAAAATGGTAACAAACGTCATCTCATTTGTACAGGGGGTCAACATTAAACGTTCATAACTGATTATATTTTAAATACTGCAACTTATTGCATGATGTAAGAGGACTCCCAAAAATGTTAGTTTTGATTATTTTAAATGTTTCTTACGAAGATAGGGTCAAGATGTCAATGCGAATTGGATTTGTGTTGCCCTATGAACCTATTTTGTCGCATACATGATATCTATAACACTGCCAGATGTACAAAATAGTCCTTAGTTTGACACATTAAGCTAGATGAACACTTCTATCATTTTTCAACAAAATTGGAGGCAACTTCTGATTTTGACCCTGTACAATAGAAATTGACCTTTTTCGGCTGCTCTTACCATATAACTTCAAAACCATCGGTCATAGATGGACAACTACTTTTGGAATCCTTATGACTAGACGACAATATGACATACATTTCCCTTGATTGGAGCATTTTAAAAGTTTAATCTGTGTAAACTTAAATTTAAAAAAAAAAAAAAGTGACACCACATTTTCATATTACTACCTACCTAGCATTGATAATAGAGGGTCCTACTAACTACCAAAGGTTGTCAAACCTTTTCTGTAGTGAGGGGTAAATGATGTTTGACCTGGGTCCAAGCTCCACCAATATAAAACAAATTAATCTGTCTGTCCGGCTATAGGTTTTAATTTGCTTTGAATATGGGCTTATATTTGTATGAAGGTAGGAGGACAGTCCTGGCCTTTGTTAGGGTTTGGTGACACCAAAGGTCAAAGTCATCTAGAGATCATTTGCGTAGAATGCCCTATGTCACCATATTTGGTCAAAAGAACCGCTGACCTGAACACAGAACAAATCTTAGCTCAAGGTCACACATGGGAATGCACTGGTACTACTAAAAAAATGAGGTCTGTCTGTCCGGCGATGCATTTCGTTTTATTCTTGGAAATAGGGGGGGCCTGAGTAACCCAAAAGGTCAAAAAGGGTGCTCTAGGCCATTTTCCACCGTTTGTGTGGCGCTAGGCTCTCCCCTAGGTACGCGAATACGTCAAGGGGGGCAAAAAGGTTAGTAAGGTAAGAAACATGGGAAGGGGAAGAGGAACCGGACATGAGAGGCAAGTAAGGGATGATGGACATTTCCCCCAGGGAAAGTAGCTGACAGAGATCCCCTACAAGAGATAAAGCTACATAGTGTGAATTTCCTCAGTGCGATGGGAACTCATCGGGAGTGGTAGGACAATATTGGGGGCGGCCCTGGGAGGCGCCCGGTGCTCCCACCCATTATGATTTATTTAACATCTCACTAATTTCCTCTTGCTCTTCCATCCCCCACCTGTTAAAAGACTTTGTTCTTTTGATTCAAATGAGATTTTTGTGTTTTACATACACTTGCATTTTAAGGATGTTATTTTTTTTTTTTTTGTATTTGATGTGAATCTGTGATGATTATAAAACAGTAAATATTGCATTGCATGCAATGCACATTTGCTTGTAGTCCTCTTACCCGATGTATTTGGTCAGCTTGTCTATTCAGGGTCCTTCTGTCAGCAGAGCTACTTAGTTTTGATGGACGTTGAAAAGGTAAAAAACAAGTACCTTTCTTATTGGTTCCAGCGGGGCGTGCTGTAACATGAAGTTTACGTGAATCTTACTGAATTGTAAATAACTTGTTTTCCTCACTCATGGTTTTGTGTTCTCCTTTGAGCTGTAGGTTTCCTTTTCCAAGTCATTGATCTTGGTAGTTGCTGATCTGCATTCATGGTATTTACACTGTCTTTCAGTTGAGAGTTTTCATGTTCAAGATCTATTATTGTCTTGGTTGCAGTAATAAGCCCCTGTTGCTGTACTTCGTATGCTTTGTGAAGTTCCTAGATGATCTCATCACATTTTAGCAGCTGCATTTCTTGTACATCTAGGGCATCCTTTTGTTCAGCAATAACTTGATAGTGTGTTTGCTGAATGGCCTCAGTTGTTTGCTTCTTAATGTTATTCAGTTTTTGAATTTGCTCCTGTAACTTCTCCGATTCTTTAGTTTTGTCTTTCAGCTACTTTAGTGTTGTTGCATTGGTAGCTGACATGTTTTCAAGTTGTGTCTGTGTTGTCTGAAGCAATAGCCATGCTACATTTACCTCATCATGATTTAAAGTTACCTGTATATCAGGAAGACTGTTATGAAGCACATGCTTGTCCCGGTTGAGTTTGATAAATGTAGTTACACTCTACTTTCAAACATCCATTGTGGAAACTAGGGTCTGGTTTCATCCAGGCATACGTATCATACACTTCCACAACCTGAGCTGGTGTAAGTTGAGGTAGTCATCCAACAACTGCCACACAACAAGGTAAGTGTCCCCCCTTTTCAGTTCACATATGGGAACCTGTAGTTCTTCCAGAATCACTGAATGGGCCTGCCAAGATATCTTGCGTGCTCTGCTCCCACTTTCTGAATATACTTTGCAGGAATTTTCCACTTTGACTGCTCCTCGATAAACACTTTCTACTTGGATTCAAATACTGCATCTCACCCATCCGTCAAATCCAACTTCAAATTGCCTTTTTTTTCGTTAGCTTTAAAGTACTTTTTCTTCTGACCTCGAACACCCTTTGAGTGCGTGTTCTTTCCCATGTTGAATTTTCCAAGTGCAGGAAGACCTGAAACAAATGCAACACAAAAAACAGACTTATTTATCCAGGACAAAAAGCATAAGGTCATTCCATGCCAAAACATCAAGGTATGGAACCCCCTGCTCAGATTTTGTTCAAATTGCAGTGGAAATGGGCCAAACTTTACTTGATATGTAATCCACTATTTTTCACTGAAGACATCAAAATACAAAACTTATGATCACCTTTGGTGTAAAAGTGTATGCCGACATGTAATAGTTTTTTCCGATGTTCGAACTTCATATTAGGTGTGCATGTGTAGTCCAATTTTTTAGGTCCATTTTGCCAGCGGGTAACTATTTGAGGGCCTAATTTTACTAGGCCCAAGAAATTCTACTTGTTTGTTATTGTGCACAATGGAAACTACTGAAACTACTGATTATATAATAGCATATAAATTTTAATAGGCTGCAAAAATTAAAAAATTCCAAAAATTCAAGAGTGCCAATTTTGCCCACATAAAATTTTTATGAACTTTTTTCCTCCAGATAGCTCTGCTCCAGAGCCGACTTTACAACCGTCAATAGCCCAAAACCATGTCCTACGCCCCATGATCAGACCACACGGCACGGGCGCGAAAGTCATAGGACCATGAATCGGGAAGAGATACAACTATACTGCGGACTTAAATATTGGGGACAAACCAGACGACGAAGAGTCCTTGTAACATCGTCTTTTAGCATTTTTTAGCTTGGTATATATCACATAAGGACATTTTTAGAACGGTTCAAATTTTTAGCCTGAAACTTAAAAACCCGTATGCAAACCGCGCTAAAAATATGTTTATTTTTTTACAGCATAATATTTATCACTTTTTGCCCTCTTGGCCGACGATGTTACTTTTTTTACTATAACAACAGTCGGCAATTTGTAATCCACTCTAACAAACATTTTCTTTGTATACGTCAATCAACTTTTGATTTTTGGTTCCCTATTGATGTCACTGAAAGAACAAAGAATTTAAGGGAAAAAACATGCAACAACAAAATAAATGAAAAAGGTAACATTTCAAAACATCATTTTTATGTATAACACATAATTTCATGCATAGATTTCGGACTAACGATGATGTTTGAAAGAACTAATATAGTAACATTCAAACAACCAAAGCAAAACAAAGTCTAAAAATAAAACTTCAAGAAAATATGGGCATTAATGGCCTTTAGATGCGATTTAAATTTCATTTGGGTTTCAGTGGAAGGGATGAACATAAACACACCTCCATGGCTTAAATCGGGGAAGGTAGGGCTATCTAACTCTTCACTGCTCCTCTTCTGTATTCATCAAGGGTTATTTGCCAACTATGTGGCACCCCCGAGTTAAGTAGATAACATTCTCAATGCTAAATCAGCAGGGATCATTGTGGGAGGGGCGAAAAAAGCCGGTCGTAGTTCTAAATTTACGCATTAGAGCACCCACGTGTCTGCTAATTGAGACACCGCAGGTGGACTACTAACACCTAATTAAAGTCATTGGAGTAAGGTTTTAAAAAATCCTGCGAATTCACCAGAGCCCTTGTTGGCCGCCGCCAAAGGCGGCGCCAACTCGCTGCTAGGATCGTAAATACTTCGCGGTACTTGGACGGGTAGTTATCACTGATATTGCTGTAGGTTTAGGGCCGGTGGTTTAGGGGCCAAAATCTGCGACTTTCGCAAAAAAATAAAAAAACGGGGCTCTGAACCAGAGCCTACCTCCAGAATGACTTGTTTAAAATTAAATTATTACATTTTACCTCCTCTAATAAATAAATACCTCTTCCTTGTTTGGCACGGTCTGCAAGCACAAACAACACTGCCTATACTCAGTCCAGCTCAAAGTATGAATACGACGTGGGCGTAGTACATGGTACCAACTTTCAGCGCGAGCGTAGTCAAGCAAAGCCACACTACCATTGCAAGGTGAAGGTTCGCGCACAATGTCCCCAGCAACTCTTTTGGTTTAGGGTTCAGTAGATATCACCAAGAAAAGCTTATTTTTCACATTCCGTTGATTCTAATGGTGAGTTTTTGATGTTATGTGCAAATGTTTGTATCCCGTGCTGCCCCCATAGGCCCACTATGTTGTATTATCCATTATCGGAAGAAAATAAAAATTATGAATTTCTTTAAAGACAAGTAAAATTTGCACGTAAGATTAGGCACACATACTATCTTGACCAACAGTTCAGAAATCTCACTTTTTTATAAGTCAGCGTGGATGTTGTGGATCATGAAGTGCCCCTTCAAGTTGTCAGGCAGTTGTAGACAAGAAGTTTGTTATATGCAAGTAAAACACATCCAGAGCACTACTTGATTTGATCGACCATCCACTTGTCATGGTCCTGACAAGGGGTGACAAGCAAAAAACAAAACCGTTGAATTTGGTCGTCACTCCATATTTTATTTCAATCAGCGAGTGTTTCCTTGGTCCTCGTCCGACCACGTCATACGCGAGTACTCTATTGTTGTTGGATAAGTAAATTTTACGCTAAACTTTGTAAAATTGTAAAAATCAAGCAAAATGATGTGGGGCAAATAAGTTTTGGTTTGAAGACTCTCACAATCGATGTTTTCGCGCGGTTTTGGGAGGTATCTATGCGGGTCGAAAGGTCGGTACACAACGGCAACGTATTTTTCTGGTTGTATTGAGCCGGGCCCACGTTCCGATGTCCAAAACGCGTTCCCACTATGCATTTGGTACCCTTTGGTGCCACGTCCTAGTACCGAGACCACCTACTTGCGGTGGTCTGGGACCCTATCTCGGGATGTATGTCCTATCTCACTTAAAATGTGTTCCCACTAGGCAAGAAAGTGGGCTCGATGTAGCATCGATTACAACACGACCTGGTACCAAACATCATAGTGGGAATGCGCCCCTTGCTGTCTGGCATGGAAGGTACTTGTCCATGTGTCAATACTCTGATATCCCATATCTGCTGGATGCTTTTTCATTCCTTTATATTTTTGATCATACGTTGGAATGCTGTATCATGAATGCCAAATCAAAAACTGGCTATGTAATTGTCCACCCATCTCTTGATTACCATATGTACTCTCTGATAAACTGTGTCCAGACGCACCCAAAAACACAATCTGCCAATTCTAAAGCAGTTGGTAACATCTTTTACTTATTTGTGAAAAAAATCTATAATGAACACAGGTATTTTACCTCTTAGATCCAAATTTTTAATGACCTTTTATAAAATGTGTACTTTAATTACTAAAGTAAATTTTTATTTTTGATATGGTATCTGGTCTTAAATGTTGTTTTTGTTACCTTAATGACATATGATGACATACATGTGTTGAGTTTTCATTAAATTTTATACTTTTTTTTATATTATAATTAAGCTTTTAAATTATAAACAAAATTGCCAGATACGAGTTTGTCATTTGAAGACTTTTCTCCACATATTTGTGTTGGTTCGCATCACTTTCAGTAAACACCGTCGTCCCGCTGCTCTTTCTTGTCACATTGACCTTTTTGGAAGTGTTCTGCAAAAAAATGGGGATCATTACTGTTTACCAGTCAAGTACAGAAGATCCAGAATATGCTCGTGGCTGTTTCCCCCCCCCCCCCCCCCCCCATCCTTCCATGCTATCGAATCTGGTAGACTTTGGCCTCCATTTCAGAAGACCTGTTGCTTTACAGTAGCGCCAAGACCTGTCAATATGCCACGTACATATTAACTTCTTGACGGGACCACGCTGGCCCAGTGTTGTAGTACATGTTCCCATCATCCATCCATTTAGACGGCATCAGTGATGTCATCCAAATTCTCTTATGTAGGGGAGGGGGCTTCCATCACATTTCGGTATCTTCCTTCTTCATTGCTGACAGAGGCTAGTGGTAAGAATCCACCTCTCACCTCTCACTGATAACTCATAACGTGGTCAAACAAGTCCTACAAGTAATTGCCATGTGTAGAATTGTAGAATCAATGCAGATCTTCCTTTGATTGCAAAGTGCATTTAATTCAGCTTGAACATTGTGCTGGCATGAACAACCAAGACATGCTCATTTTTCATTCGCCTTTCCTCCTCAACCTCATAAGCTAAGTAGGGGTTGTTCTGCCTCTCTTGTGCCTCTTTAAGCAGAGGTAAACACTTTATGCATCATCTTCAAGGCCTCTTGTCATGATCAGGTACAAAATTGCGATTATTTCTCACATCCTGCCTTTTTATAATCAGGTGGTATTGACCGAACTTGATGTCCCTTTTGAAGTCTGATGGATTTTTGTCTGGATAATTAATTTTACGCTAAACTTTTGTAAATGGTGGAAATAGCAAGCAAAATGTGGGGGCAAAATAATGTTGGTTTGAAAGAGCTCACAATCTGTTCGCCGCGGTTTGGGGAGGTCATCTAGCGGGTCGAAAGGTCGGTACCCAACGGCAACGTATTTCTGGTTTACTGAGAGCCGGGGCCCAATTACGAATGTACAAACGCGTTTCCCACTATGAATTTGGTACCACGTCCTAGTACCGAGACTAACCTACTTGAGGTGGTCTCGGACCCGATCTCGGATGTAGGTCGAGCGCAACTTATAACCCTTCCCACTAGGCAAGGAAGTGGGCTCGATGTAGCATCGAGGACCACGACCTGGTACCAAACTCAAAGTGGGAATGCGCCTTGCTGTCTGCAGGAAGGTAACTTTCCATTGTCATACTCTTTTTTTGATATCCCATATCCGCTGGATGCTTTCCTTTCATATTTGTCATCCGGTTTGATGCTGTATCATGAATGCAATCAAGAAACTTGGCTATGTAATTGTCACCCATCTCTTGATTACCATATGTATGCTGATAGACTGTTCCCAGACCAAACCCCAAAACAACACAATCTGCCAAATTCTAAAGCAGTTGGTAACAGCTTTTACTTTTTTTTGAAAAAATCTTAATGAACAAGTAATTTTTTAACTCTTAGTGGTCCTAAATTTTCATGATCATTTTATAAATGTTGGTAATTCGATTTACTAAAGTCAAATTTGTTTTATTTTATATGGGATATAATGGTCTTAAATGTTGTTTTTTACCTTAATGACATATGATGACATAATTGTGTTGAGTTTTGTCATTGAAATTTTAATACTCACCTTTAATGTGTCAATGCGACTTGTCCGTGTGAGTATCCTTTTCAAGGTTAATTTTTTTTGAATTTTCGTGAGTTCTCCACATATTTGTGTTGGTTCCATCACCTTTCAGTCCCAGTCGCCCGCTTGCTTCTTTTCTTGTCACATTGACCTTTTGAATTGTTCTGCAAAAAAATGGGCATCATTATACTGATTCACAAAGTCAAGTAGCAGAAGATCCAGAAGATGCTCGTGGCTCTCCATCCTTCCAATGCTATCTGGGTGTGGTGGGGGGGGGGGGGGGGGTGTGGGGGTGGTTGGGCATGGGGGGGGGGGGGGGTGGTGTGGTGGTAGTTGGGGGTTGTTGGGTTTTTTTTTTTTTTAAAAAAAAACCCAAAACACCAACCAACAACATACCACACAAAAAACCCCCCACCTCCAAACACACAAAAACCCAAACCACCCACACCTCACACACCTACCCAACATACACACACCAACACACACAAACCCACAAACAAACACAAACAAAAACACAACCACACCCCCCAAACAAAAACAAAAAAAAATTCCACCCCCCCCCCCCCCCCTGATAGACTTTGGCCTCCATTTCAGAAGACCTGTTGCTTTAACAATTAGCGCCAAGACCTGTCAATATGCCACGTACATATTAACTTCTTGACCCGGGACCAACGTCTGTCCATTTGTTGTAGTACGCTTTCCACTTCATCAGTCCATTAGGACCGGCATCAGTGAATGTCATCCAAATTCTCTTATGTAGGGGAGGCTTCCATCAACATTGGTATCTTCCTCAAAAAAATTGGTGACGAAGGGCGATTGTACACCCTCTCCACCTCTCACTGATAACCAGAACGTGGTCAAATAAGTCCTACAAGTAAGTGCCATGTGTAGAATGTAGAATCAATGCAATTTTGCCTTTGATTGCCAAGTGTCTTAATTCCAGCTTGAACCTGTGCTGCATGACAAAGACATGCTCCTTTTTCATTTCCCATTCCCAACCTCATCAGCTAAGTAGGGGTTGTTCTGCCTCTCTTTTGTGCCTCTATTAAAAGCAAGAGTACACCTTTATGCATCATCTTCAAGCTCTTGTCACTGATCAGGCAGGTACAAAATTGCAAGATATATTTTCTCACATCCTGCTTTTTTTTATCAGGTGTAGAGGGACCGCCTTGACTTCCCTTTTGAAGTTCTATGGATTTTGTCTATAATCTGTTTGACTTTAAACTGCTTCATTCTCAATTCAGATTATATGAGTAAATCACTATCAAATTACGCAAAACCGCAAAGAATATAAAATAAACATTGACATACACAATATTGACCAATTGCACGATTTACCAGATATAAAAACGGAATTTTTGGGGTATGAACTACACTAAAAGAGTACCAAGGATAGCCCACAAGCTCACAATAGTGAAACTTGTTTCAATTGGGGTCCTTTCAGAAAGAGAGAGGAGGAACCAGCAGAACAGGCAACAGATCCAATAAATATATCACTCTAAAAAACCAAAACCCCAAATATGACCCAAAATGCTAAAACAAAGAAAAGCTGGCCTAATTAATACTTGATCTGAACTCCTCTTTGCTGTTAAGGCCTGATCCAATCAGATGTTTTTGATGGCCTTCCTAAACTGGGCCATGTATTGGTAATCGGTTTAGAAATTTGGTGAGGATTCCAGCGTTGGATGCCCTGCAGAAAAGGTGTGACTAACATTACCATATTTCTGGTAACAACAAATTATATAGGCTAATCCCTGGTACCTAGTTATGCAAGATTTGTACTTCTAAAATTGAATTTTAGGTACCCGGGGCCTTTCATTAGATATTCTACAACCGATCAATTTCATTTTGGATCACCCTGTCTGCACAGAAGACAACTACCAATTGTTCCGCTCTGCCTGACCGATGTGTGTGCGAGGCTCCCCATCCCAAATGAAACCGCACAATTTATTTTGCATGGTTGAAGTCGGTCTTAGGTGTTTGTGTGAGAGAGGAGTACCATGAAGAACATGTGTAATCGTAAGACACATAATAAGAGCCATTGCAAGTGCTTACGGGTGGATAAGTTTAAAGTCTACCAGCTTGTCTATACAGAACCTCAACCTTGCAGCAGCCTTTTTGAGATGATGCTTGGGCAATTGCCTCCCATTCAGTGTTCACAAGGGTGACCCCCCAAATATTTAGCAACCTTGGAGGACTTATTGTTTGACCACCGCAGGAAACTGAAAAAGAGAATTCACCTTATTGAGTCTTTTCTCTGTACCACATAACATACACCCTCGTCTTTCCATACATGGTAAGGAGAGTTTGGGTGTCTACAGCCCTGCCTCATGCCTCAAGCTCATTACCAAGTCTGTCTGCAGTGTGTTCTGGATCTTTATCAGACACCAAAAGGGCACGTCATCTGCGTAAAGGCAGGAGCTTGCACTGACACTGCTGGCCTGTCATGCACGTATCAGAGAAATAGAAGGGGGCCGAGTATGCTCCCTTGAGGCACGCCACAGCAGACCCAGAGGTATCGTAATCCGACCTAGTGAACATTGACAATTTTGTTTCCTGCAGTCAGGTACGATGTAAACCAGTCAATGGAAGCGATCTCCATGGCTCTCGTTTCTGCCGAGAAATGCAATGGATCACAGTATCAAATGCCTTCTGTAGCAATTACGGACAAACCGGTGGTAATTACCAATGGACATTTGACTCTTGATATTATCATTAAGGTGGATCAGTGCATGTATCAGTTTAAAATGAAACTCCTGAACCCAGGATTGTACCCATCCAAACCTAATTATTATCCCTCAATTAGGCCTCCAACTGAGCATACACAAAAGCTTTTTTCAAGTATTTGATGTTTTACAACACAAGATGCTCACGGCCTATAATGGCCACCATCTGAACGACCTATTTTTTTGTACAAGGTCTAAAACACTAGCGAGTTTAAAAAATTCACTTGGGACGTACTTGTTTAATGACAACATTGATATGTGGGTCAACTGATCTTGCAAACAATACTGGCCCCATCTCTACGAAATTTCGCAGGTACTACTTCCGTCGAGACCAGCGCTTTTGTTGGGATTTAGAGATTCGAGGCTCTTTAAAGTGGCATAAAAATCACTGGACACAGGGCATATTTAAAAAGGCTTCCGTGCCACAGCCCCAGTTTCTCATAATGGCCCGAAAAATCTTGGAGTTCACGCTAAATTTTCCTAGATAGGTTGGTAGTTTGTGACCCAATGTACTTGCGAAGTAGTATACACGGTTTGATATAGTAGCAACCATACTGGGGATTAATGCAAGTTCACCTAATATTAAGAATAACACGAAATTGGTCTTTGCATTTATTACTATAACACAGGGTTTTCAATTGCTCCCAGAGGTTTTTAGGATTGAATTTGTGTTCTTCGATTCTAATCTCTAAAGAAACTACTCTTGGCCTTTTTTCACATCCCTTTGAAATCTTATTTCTATCTGCAATACTTCAGAAATACAAGTCAGGCTTTTGCGGTCTTTTTGTAAACCTGTTAACATATTTCCTCAATTTTGATTGCATCTAAGAATTTCTTCAACCCCCATGGTTCAGTACAATTTTTTTTACTCCTGATTTTTTAACTGAGCTAGGTTTTTCAATAATATAGTAAGAAAACTTGTTTTGAAAGACCACCAAGATCCTCTTAACATCACTACAATAAACCCACTAACCATTCTGCGATTGAGATTGCAGACAGTAATGCAAATCAATGGTGTTACTTTTCAAATATCGTATCTTGACGTGTTATGATGTTTCATTTGGCCTTTGACAACTTTCCGAGTACAGTAAAATCAACAATGATCACTACATATGCCAATTTGATCATACCCCGACTGACAAATTTTATTGCGGTTGTTTTGCAAATAAGGTGATCCAATGCACTATAACTGGTTAGAGTGATCCCTGTTGGTTACTAATTACAATTTTTTTAAGATGAAACAAGCGGCAACATATCAAGATACTTTACTGCTTGTGCGAATCTTCCAGCTGTTTACTGTCGTTCACTTGAAGACCAATTGTTAGTACCATGAAGTCAGAGGAACAGTATAATTGAAGCATCACTTCTAAAGCAATGCGTCTCATAACTGCAAAATCTGATCTTTTTCTCCCATAAAGAATATAATGACATAAGTGTACAAGTGGCTTTGACCCGTGGTGGTTAATTATTTCATAAACAAGACAGTTGAAGGTTTTTTGTATTTGGTCTGCAGAACCCTCTAAGCCAGTCCCTCATGAAACATTCATAATATACTAAAGTTTCCAGCTGTCAGTGATTTTTCGTAGATATACAGGAGCAATGGACTCCCGCTATCCAAACATATATCCCACAGCTTGGGCTTTGATACTGGTGAACTAGTCACAATCACAGTTTCCTGATTGAGATAGTTTGCATTGCCACCACCATGATTTGCATCTGCCCACTCACCATCTTTAGCCATATCAGTATAGAACTTATCCTTGGCCACTCTTCATTGCATGCAAAAGAATTTTGCCATCAGAAAGACTCCATGCCCTTGATGGGCCTGAGTGGTACAACTTCAGGTAGGCCCTCTCTTGAGTCTGATGCCTTGGCCCTCTGTCCATGAAGTTGTCCCCTTTTCAACATGTCCATTATGTGACAAACTTCTGTAGATGGAGAATGATTCTAACTGCTGTTAAAATTTCATTATTTAATTCTTAGTTACAATGCAGTGACTCTAAAATTAGCTACCTCTATCCCAATTTGTAGAGTTACTACACCTCCCGTACATGTTACATGTGTAGGGAAGGGAATGTAAAAAAGACTCGGAATATGTAAGCTAATCTCCTCCTAAGCTTGCTTATATGCACCTCCAGAAATAACCACAATACTAAGTATATGTCTAATCATACACTGTAACCTACTTTGCCTAATCAGAATATATTCAAAAAAATCAAATCAGAATTTACATGTATGTAACAGACAGGATCCTAACGATACTCTGCAAATGATGACCAGAGCACCTAATAAAGTCTATTTTCTCATTTCGTCCTGAAATTTGAGCCCCCAGATCCATTTCATTCCCAAATATAAACAAAAAACCGCCGTTTTAGTGGTTTAACCATAATTATAATCACAGTATTGAATAGGCTTTGCAACATGCATTATTGCATCTACCTCACAACCGCAAGTTTGTTTCCCACGGTACTTGATGGGGTGCATGTGCAAGTGCCAGGCTCTCCCATCAAGTAGAAAACACACATCCACATAATCGGAACAAAGCATCTTTTAATTAGATATATAACAGAATGTCCAAAAAAAAACTATACAATCAAAGATTATTTTTTTGGCCAAAATCTTAAGTTTATTCATCTGAAGTTTTACTGATCTTTTTATTAGGAGTCGTCCAGCTTCATGAGATTTTTAGTTGGTGTAATTTGGGGGTCCTGGTTCAGGGAGTTATGACTAATTATCTGAGACTTGAAAAACCTGTTTGGGCCAGTTTCGGTCTATACTGATATCAACAAAGTTTGCCATTGAAAATCAACCTTAAGACATTCTTTATGAAAATGAAAATCCAAAAGTAAGGTATAAAGTGCTGTTTCTTGTGATATAACATAATTTATAAACTTTATCATGTCGCAATTGCCAATAATAATGGTTAGCAAGCAGCATCGGAAAATTCCCACTCGAAACGTCTTTGTTTGTTCAGCTTTACTCCAGGTTGCAGCAGAAGGTAAACCATAAAAACACCCTTGTTGAAAGTAAACTGAGACCTTGACCACAACCCATCATTTCCTTATTGCTCTATTTTTGTTGAAACCCTGCCTTTCTTTTTCTTTCATCATATTCCTCCCGGGCATCTGGAGCAGTGGGGATAAGGGGAGGGTAATTTGTGCCTCCATATTAGAGCGTTGTCGCACACATGTCCCTCAACCACCCCTCACCAGACTTGTGACTTGTTACATTAGTTTCACATTCAATTCCAAAATTTTCATGAATTTCATGAGTATTGTACCCCTTAGACTGGAATCCCTCATTTCACCCACACATATAATTTTTGTGCTTTCACTGAAAAATAAAATATATTGATTAGTTAATGGCATGATAACTTTCACTTCTGATCTCTACATATGATCTTTTGTTTTGAAAGGGTTTAATTCCCACTAGATCTCCAACGCCTTTTACGATAGTTTTCTTCGTGAACCCTTCAAGTGAAACTGGCCCACTTGGTATTGTTATCCTTCGTGTTCAAACTGACAATATCTCCCGCTAGGGTCATCAAAATTGGATGGAATAAAAGTGAGGATTTAGCTTGTGATCTTGTCTAACACATAAAGTCAAATATCGGCCAAAATGCACAGTTTATACTTTTTTATTCCAATTTTTTAGGTTTGATTGTATAGTTTTTATTGGGACCGTCGTATAATAATGAAAAGTCCAAACACCCATGTAAAATCCAAATAGAAATTATTCTATTTTCATGGAATATGTTGATAGATTACAGGTGAAGACGATTACAAGGAAAGTCAAAACTATTTCATTTCATCATCAACGACCTAACAATACATGTTATGTCATTAATCTTTTTTTTTTCGGTTCTTTCTGCATAAATTTGGGTAAGGTAGCTTTGATCCAAAAATTGTATGTCTGTAAGATGCTGAATTGGCTAAATGAATGTAGACTGTGGGCATAACAGGGAGTCCCTGTAAGCAGAATGCTGACGCATCTCTGTCGTCTCCCCGTTCTGCCCATTTGCAAGAGACCTTGTCGCCCTAATTCCTTTGAATACAACCATTGAATACATGTCCGCTCACTTTCATGTCTAATCTTCTCAACCATCCCCATGTGCCAGTGTCCTGCCATGCCATCGCCACAAAATCCTCCACTCTTAATCCTCAGGAGATGGTAAGGGCGAGAACCATTGAGGGGATGTTGTTGTCAGTGCTGCAAGGTGTGGCGTGGCACGGGTGGCGCATTGCGTTTATTGCAGCTGGGTGGTGTAGGGTGATTGTGTTTTGGGCGGAGCTGCGATGATTGTGAAGTAGGGGTCATTGTCGGCACAGCTGGAGACGTTGGTGACACAGTTGGCGATGAATGTATGGAATGTCTGAGCTTTTCTCACGGCCTGCCTTCTCCATATGGTGGCATTCTTTTTTGAATTAAACAAACAACGTTCATATGCAATGGTACGGATTGCAACATCCAGAAATTTTTCTACTTTACTACAATGCAATCTCCTATATAAAACCACAAAAAATCATCCAGAGCTTGAAAAATATGGCATCTCGTTTTAATTACATCTGTAAGCACACATCGTACAAGGCGTACTGTGTATGTTCATTTTATATATGGGCAATTTACAAAGTAAGCAATTAGAAACGAAACCAGATGGTAGATTTTGAAAAATTTGAAGTTGAGATTTAGGCAAAGGACATAACAAAATAATGATTGTTATTGATTGGTTAGTATTAATTTGGCAAATTATGATTCAAAATGGTTGATAGCTAGAATCTCATTAAAATTTTAGTGACTCTAA